>JAFELO010000387.1:726278-736704 GCA_017140195.1 Eumaeus atala | reverse complement strand
GCTATAGTAACAGTGTCTAAATAAAAATTTCTCTACAAATTTCAGTTAGCCGCATCTTAACCATGCGTTTTTGCATACTAATACATCGTTTTTGCATTTTAAGCACGACTCCGATGACTGTAGAGTTACCCCAAAATATAATGCCATAGCGAAGGAGTGACGCAACCATACCGTGATAAGCGACAAGACAAGCATCTATGTTTAAAACTAAAGAAAGCTTCGAAATAGCAAACGCATAACTACAATTTCTTTTAGATTGTTCTTCAATATGTAATTTCCAATTTAGTTTGTAGTCAACGATTAATTCTAAAAAAATTGTCGCTTCCACATTCTCTAATTCACTATTGTGATATTGTATATTAATTTTTGAAATAAACTATCGTTGTTTAAAGTGCATAATTTTCGTTTTGATCAAATTAATTCTAAGATTATTATTGTCAATCTATGCAATTGTTGATTATATTGATTGATGTCAATGTTTTATTAATATCAAATTCAAAATTTATAATCTCCTTACAAGCTACTGGTACAGTGCTGTCATCAGCAAATAGAGTCATTGGTTTGTCTATACACCCAGGGGAGGCGTTTATATATATTAAAAACAGCAGAGGTCCTAAAACACTGCCTTGTGGCACACCATAAATTAAAGAACGTACTTTAGACAAAAATATTTCTTCTATATGTGTTTTATTATTTAAACGGCTAATAGCTTTATATTTTAATCTATTTGATGTATATGATTCCATTAAATTATGTAAATTGCCTCTAACGCTATAAACCTGAAGTTTTTTTAGCAATATCTTATGATCCAAGTCAAGAGCTTCACAGAATAAGGAACATACTAGATTTATTTTGTCTGTATTAAGCATGACCGTTGACAAAAAATCATATACAGCCATATTTATTGTTTTATTTCGGCGAAAACCTTTATGTTCTATACATAAAATGTCATTACACTCTAAATAGTTATATGAAGGTTTTTTTTTTCAAAGTTTTTTGATATTGTCCTTTTATATGTAGAGGCTTAACTAAAGGTAGTTTTAAATTGTTTGGGAATGTTCCAGTATCAATACATAAATTTAAGATAAAGCTTAAGTGGGCAGATATATTAGGACTAACCGCCTTTACTACCTTGGTCGGTAATCTGTTAATATATCCCTAATAATACCTACCCTATTCGAATTTTTGAGATTTTTAATAATTTTTTATATATCACTAGGTACACTTGGAAGCAAAAAAATTGACTCTTCCTAATAAGTAATATTTGACGTGTCATTTTTTCCGTAAGCGACTAAAGATTAAATTTGTCAATATAAAATCATTAAAACTGTTAGAAATTATTTCAGGGTCGGTTATTATGAGGTTGTCAACTAAAGTTTGTGTAATACTCCATGTAGACTTTGACTTATTTTTTGCAATTTTAATGTTATAGCTGTTTTGAGCATGTTGAGTTTATTTTTGACTTTTCTTAATGTTTTCGAATAGGCAATACATTTATTTTTATTATAAATAGTGGGAAACTTTCTATATGTAATCAAAACTTTCCTTTTTCTTCTGCAACATATTCTAGCTCCACGTGATAACCATTTTTGTTTTTTGCGCACAGGTATCTTAATGAACCTAATTGAAAAGCAGAGTTTATAGAATAATTGAAACATATCTATGAAGTAGTCACAAGCTCGATTAGAGTCTAACATAGTATAAAGTTCACAAAATATAATACTATCAAGACAATTTTTAAATTTTAAAATATTTTTCTTGCAAAAATCGCGTTGTTCCTTACGCCAGTACTTCACCAGTGGTAAACTCTAAATGGGACAAAAATCTGTGCTGTGTGATCAAATAACGCTAATTCTATCACTTCTGTCTTTCTCCTAAAATTATGTGCGAAATTATCAATGCAGGTGTTACTGGTATATCTAGTTGGCTTATTGAGTGACAATTTTAAATCAAAACTTAACAGAATGCATTGAAAATCTAGCGTTACTTTGTTTTCCTCCGGCAATTATAATATTATTGTACTCTTTTATGTATCTCTTGTAATGTTTGCTGCTATTTATAGAAATATATTCTTAAATTTCTGACTTTAGGTACTCCATACATACACATAATGTCAGTTTTAAGGTCAGTTAGCTCAACTGCACAACATTCCGCTATACCTGCTATTGATAATTTAGCTATTGCAGGCATTTCTTTCCATATCAGCCCTTTTTTAACTAACACCTATTTTTATATCTTTTCTACAGTAGCATGCTGCTAGTTTATAGTCATGAACAGATAAGTGAGTTTCAAGTCCTGCTTTCATAAAATGTTCGGTAATACATACTACATCTATTGAGTTGCGGATTTCCCCTAACTCACTTAAACAGGCATGAAGATAGTCAGATTAATAATCCGGCAATATTTTGATACATTGCAATAGGTTCGTTAGTCAAGAAAAAAATGTTTATATTATCATTGTTATTAGATAAATTATTATTCGGTACAAGGTCACATGTCTTTAAAAAATCATCATAATAGTGATTGTAATTGCTAACAAATTATTCAAAGTTTTCACAAATAAAATTCTTCATGTCCTTAAAAGTAATACGATAATCAGTGTCATTTATTATTCCATTACGTCTGTCAAAGTTTACATAGTCATAATTAATATTCTTATTTGAGTGCATTAGATATATAGCAATCCCAAGTCCAATATAATAGCATTATTATATCCAAATAAAATAATTAGTTGTAGTGCTCAGTTCTCCAGTTAATCGTGTTAGAATATCGCCCAAGTCTGTCAGCTGCAAGACATATAAAATGTTTTTAATATTTTGCAGTTGGCTTCTTAATTTTATAATTAGGTTGAAATAATTTTTAGTTTCAATGAAATCATTTTCGCTCATAGATGTTACACAGTAGTGTGTAATTTAAAAGTTTTTCACTTAAATTATCTAACATATATAATGTGTTTCAATAAGTTGTACAATAATGGCATACTTTATAGTATGTAGTATCAAATGTTTCCTGTGCCATTTTTAATATTTTATTTTCATAGTCGGTACTCGAGATACACATTTTATGATTATGTAACGGTATAGTTAACGATGTATTACACTCTTGTGTGTTCAGTTTAAAGCATTGGGAAGTCGCTGACGTTTCATTGCAGATTTTTTGCTTGCTTGAGTACCATACCAACTCCACATGTCTCCGGTTTCACTTTTTTCGTGCTATTCAATGGTGACGACCATATACGTTTCAGTTACACTACCCTGTTTTCCTGCTCAGACAATTTAGATGCAAGTAGGTTTTTTTTCTAAAACTAAAATTTCAATTTCCTGATGTGCGCTTTCTAACTGTGTCCTCAAGTCAGTGATTATCTGTTTTAAATCATTTATATCTTCGTTTATTTGTATACTAGATACATTTAGTTTGGTATTGTGATCCAATAGAAACTTTTACTTTCTATATCTCTGCTACTAATCGTTTACAATATCATTAATCTTTGTCTCAATTTATAACTCAAGGTAAACACTGATTTTCATTAGCATCAGGTACAAAACGTAATACAAAAGTCACAGTAAGTTGAAGATATGGCGGCAACACTTTACATTAACGCAGTATATCAACTCTGTCCCTACACTAGTTTCCACTCTACATACACCGGGGACGTGGAACAAAAATTGATATTTACACCACTTTAGCAGAGTTACTGAACTGGTGTATAATTTTATTTATCCCCTTACTAAAACTATTTATTACGTTGTACCATAATTTTTTTTCTTTGTTTCGGTATAACATAAAATTTAATTGATACAAAAAAGTCTTATCTCATTTCATAAGGCGATGCTTTGATTTACTGCCAAAGTGCATAGTGAATTCTGTCTTGACTGATATGTTTTATGAGAATTCAGATAGGGGATTCCTTCACGTGATGGAATCCCCTATCGTGTTGGTAGGTATGCCCTAGGCGAGATTCTGATTAGTGTAGGGATTCAGAACCCTTTTTTTGGGAGTACTCTATTCAAATTAAACGTCATGAGAACCCTGTTAGGAGAAACAGGTTATTCTGGTGTACAGAGTCAGTTCGACGACGATGAATAGTCGCCCTTTGACACCTCGCGCTAGGGTCCGTACCATATCCGCGCAATCGTCCAACCCATCCCTGGCCATCTAAATAGGGCAAAGTGGAATAACGCAACATTTTCCCCTGATAGATTTATTCCTGTATAAATAAACGCCAGCTCGCTCGTAAGCGAACCGTCCACATTTACTTTAAAATTAACAACTTCAAACATTTAAAACTATCTTATCTATATTAGACGAAACAATTTATTCGCGTTTAAAGAGAAAACAATTGAAATAGTTACAAGTCTGTAATATAACACCACCGGGAGAGACAGATGGATCTAGCGTGTTTACTATCAGCCCACACGTTTACACTGCACTATGTTTACGAGAGACCTTAGTCGAACGGCTTACAAAGTTTCAATTGTGATAGAGAATATTATTTTCATTGGATATTATAAAATAGATGGTGAAGTACGATTTGATTAGAATATAGCTCACAAGCTCTAAGTGGTAGACCGCTGGTCACGGTCACATTGCCGAAGCATTTTTAATTGTGTATAGTCAAACGGCTCGGTTGCAATTCGCTTAGACTGTACACTATTGCGCTATGCGAGAGGGCTATGTCCGACAGTGGACGTTTTTCAGCAGACGATGATGGGGTAATCGAGGAACCGCTCAAAGCAAATATATATCTGACAACTGAGAAATTCGACCCTATTTTACTGATATTTTCTTTAGCACATTAGATAGATCTTACAGATCGCTTTTGAAAGTTAAGTTTATCGAGAATAATTCGGGGCCTGGAGCAGTGGTGTTCAGTCGAAAGCAGAGGTTATTCCAAAGTTTGAATCATCTGAAAAGATGTTTCCGATGAAGCAACTTTCTGGGCTTTTTTGTGAAATTTTCGATATGTCTTTCGAGTCGTATCGGAAATAAATAATTAATTATGAATCGACGGTAAAATGTTAACCTGATTCGGGAGATGATGACACATAACGACCGGGTGGCTCAGTTGGTAACGTGGTAGTCAGTCCGCGTGTTACGCCAGAGGTCGCGGGTTCGAATACCGTCTAGGTCATGGATGTTTATTTATGTATTTTATGTATTTCTATAATAAAATCTTAAATACATAAAAAAAAATTAAATGTATAACTATATTAAATTAAATATATTGTCCAATGTCCAGAACCTGCAACGACAGTCCTTGTGGTTCTTACCACAGGTCTGCGCCAACGTGGTGTGATAAGTCCACAGGTATTATTATTATTTCTGACAATGTCTCTGCCACACTCAACAATCATTCAAAAAGTGTTCATACATACAAAACAAAGTAAAAAATCATGCGATCATTAAGCGTTTAATGCAACGAACTCCTAGAAGTCAAGTTTAATCCAATAGTGTTATCGTCATATCGAAAAACGATAAAGAAAGAAGGCGAAACGGAATGGAGGATCTGAATACATGAAGATAAGCTGGAGGTCCTCAGGCTCAGGCAGAGTAACCAAACCTCATTTGCCCTGCATAACCTCGTAAAACTCAAACGAGAGCTCGACTTTATGTTTATGAGATTATATTGTTACTAAACGTAAAATTATTTACACCCAAAAAAATCGAATTTTAAAAACCGTGACATTTATATCGATAAAAATTATAAAATGTCGATAATCAATATCTGATTTGTGTATTTTAAAAACCTTAATGTGAACACAATATAATCGTTACTATAAAACTTTATCCCTTTCGCGCACACACCTCGGCTTGTTTCATTAAAAAATATTATTATTTAATCCTAAGTGTTGTGTCGTCTTCATTTTATCAAGGTACGAGTATCGATATACTGGTATAACGGCCATGTCGTGGTACTAAAGAGTACGGCCGATACCCGTGGATGTACTTCCCTTGTTAACGACGCCACGACCAAATAAATTTGTAACCAAATTAGCCTCGAGCGATAAAATTTATACGAAATCCACTGAGAGAAGTAAAAATAACACATTCTTTGTCGGATTAACTAAGAGATACGACCGAGATACTGGGGCGAGCGATCTCCACCTTTTAACACTTCCAATTAATAAATTTGATTTTGTTTTTTAATTAGGCTCATGGCTTGTTTAGGGCCCGACCAGGTACGGCTCTTAGGACAAGATTTATTTTATTACTCAAAGCACAGCATTAGGTTTTTGAGTTGTATCGCGTGCGGGGTATAAAAAACAAATGGACTTTTTTGTAACACGCGCACACATAAAAATTGTGTTTTCAATAGAATTGTAAATAAAAATTAAGGCAAGCTTGTTATATAATAATAATATCTGTGGACTTATCATACCACGTAGTCCTTTTTTATTGTTGACGCGGGGAATCGCATTTATGCGCCTTCACTAGCCCTGAGTGCGGTCCAGTGGTATGTGGGACTCGCGGCACATGATAGTGTCGAATACCCACAAAAACCACCTCGAGTGCCATCAGTGCCGCCCTTGGTGTGGTGCCCCGGAACAACACCTCATCAGGGCACCACGGCGACTAATCAGTCTCCTAAGGCACCAACTCCACCTCCACAGACGGGGTTCCTCCGCACTACAGGACAATCCCACTGACTTTGGCATAGTTCAATGGGGTGAGGTTCCCATCCTCGCTCCTTGCCCCGTGAGCAAAAGCGTCTCCTCCTGTTGCTCTTTGGTCCCATCTTATAAGAGGGGTGCCGAGAGCGAATCCTCCTCCTGATCTTTAGCCTCCTCTTCTTATAAGATGAAAGGGGTTCTTTGCACCCAAAGGACTCCTTTGGTTCAATTGCCTTCGCCTGGATTCGCCCCAGGCACGAAGCCTCACCGCCACGTCAAGGCTTGAAGCACGGCGGGGACGTAAGCCTAGTCCTGTGGTAGGTACCGTAAGGACTTGTGTTACAGGTACTAGACAACGGAAGTATATTTAATATTTTTTACATATCAAAGGTAAGTAAAACTTTTATTGATGACTAATCTAATCATGGAGAGGAGGAAAACACGTGAGTGAAGAGGTTGCATGGAGTTTTGCTTAAAAGTCGGCCAAATCTTAGGCATCCAACATAAGAATAAAATCGTGCGTAGTGCTTCCATCCGAGCGCTAATGAACGTAAACTTAAAGGAGGTTGGAACGACTGTGACAAGATTTGTATATTTGTATATTTGTATATTTGTATATTTGTATATTTGTGTATTTGTATATTTGTATATTTGTATATTTGTATATTTGTATATACAAATGTCACACTCGTAATCGTAATCAGGGTTTTCATTTCGCAACAAATGAAAACCCTGATTACGTGGTAATTTTTCTGTACAGGATTATCAATGGTAATGAAGCCTCATAAAAGAAATTAAAGTTCATATTTTCAGATATCAAAAATAATATTTATAAAATAAATATATAAAGAAAATCTATAAAAATAATAAAAATAATATCCGTTGCTTATGTATCGATTTACCTGCTTGCTCATTAAGGTGCTTTAATCATTTTTACCACGTTTTATTTTACCCTATCACGTATTACAGCTACAGAAAAATGTTTGTAATTTATTAAAACTTAAACAAAAACGGAATAAAAGCTTTTGAAATCGCCACAGTTTAAACCTTGGTAATTCCTGACAAAAACCCTTTATATCAGTGCTAATTACAGTGGTTATGCATAGCACGCATGAACGCATATTACTGGTAAAACGTGGCAGTTCTTTGCGGAATTATACGCATTTGCATATGAATTCGTAATTAAAGTACCAGCCATTAATTTCATGCCATACAATATGGAACCTTATAGCTAAATACAATGTTAATAACTTTAGATTTTTTCGGCGGACTGGAAATTTTTCCAAAAACTTTTCTAGGCTGAATGAAACTTTGTCACTGTAATTTTTATCCACAAAGACTAATTATTGCAATGTCAATATTATAGTGAAGTGCGCTTTCAATAGGCCGTGTAAAAATTCGGTCAAAGGAACGACACTCGAAACAAAAACAAGGACCCCAATAATTAGTGGATTGGCGTAATGGCATATTGAAAACGATACCATCATTGAGATTTTTTCTCAATGAAACAAAGGCAACCCTTTGGCACGTGGTGCACCATATGCTAGGGTAAAGGGTAAGGGGTAGTACAACATTTTATGCGGATTAAGGGTTATTGTTTTTTATTTGAGTGTTGTTTTATGCGCCTTTTGCTTTTATCTTGTTTGATTGTACCGTTACGTAAATGTGCTCGTGGTGGGCTTTTGAATTCTTTATTACGGACAAGGAATCTTCCGCATTCTGCATACTTATGCAAGTTATAGTAGCTAATTATTTCTGACATGTGTTAGGACGTATAAGTATGACTTTTATCATCACACATAAGAATCTAGCCTTCATATACTTACCGATGATACGAGTACTTAGTCTGATCATAAATACTGTTACAATTAAAAATTATAAATACATTTGAATTTAGAATTTGTCAATGTTATACGATTGATATTATGTTTTCTCACTTTGGCGCCAATACACTGTATTTTTTTTGCGACATTGCAATTGAGTGGGATCGTAAAGAGAACAGAATCGACGTGATTGCTTTACACAAAGTAGGTATGGAGCCAAACGCATTTTTAAAACTCTCCATACATTTAGTATAAGTCAAATGTTTGTATACCGGGCTATGCATAGGTACGTCTCGGCTTTGTCCGTGAATAATAAGATCATACAAATTATACTCTAAAACCTTCTTCAGGAACCGCTCTATCCATTGATGCGATAATAGATGACACACTGACAGACAATACTACTACTACTGGTGACGTTGTTTTATAGTAAGTATAGATATAATATAGTAGAGTAGGGTAGAGTAGAGTATAGAATAGATAGAAGTACTTTTTGCAAACATTGGAATACTCTTTGCAATCTCTGAATATGATTGAATATATATCAGCAGCTGAACTAATCGTTCGAACAAGTTCCGTTGTACTAGCGCTAAACTCGCTTGTGAAAGTATCACAATTGATAATTAACGTCATCTAGAAAATTACTATGTTTTTAATCAGCCATCATCTAAAGTCACATGATTTTAATCTTCGTTTTTCTTCTTGTTGTACATGGGCAAACTAGCAGTTGGAGCCTTTACTAGCACATAAATATCCGTATAATTACTATGGCGGTCCGCCACCCTCCTTTCCTCATCCCTTACAATGGGCCACTGGCTACTCACAAACCGCATAAATCGTGACACCGAAGTTGTCACTTTACAACAGTGTCATGTGAGCGAGAGGTACTTCACCGGTCGTGCCTAGCTAATTTGAAAGCAGTGAAGCATTTCTCTTTCTAAAATACTTCAGTTACTACATTTTTAATGATATATTATGAATTGTTATAATATTGGACAGTTATTGTTGCCTAGCGGGAAAACACATCTACGCGCCTTCGCATTGGCCCTGGGTGGGATCCAGTGGTATGTGGGGCTAGCGGCTCAAAATCCTCAAAAACCACCGCGAATGCCATCAGTGCCGCTTTTGGTGAGGTACCTTGGAACAGCAGGGTTGCTCCGCACCACAGGACAACCCCACCAACCTTGGGACAGTGCAGTTTGGAAAGGTTCCCTTCCCCGCGCCTTGCCCCTCTTCTTATAACAGGGGTGCAAAGATCCCCTCGGTTCAATTGGCTGCGCCTGGGTTCACCCCGATATACTAAACCCCACCGTCACGACAAGGCTTGAACCATGATGGGGACTTAGTAACTACCTGGTTAGATACACCTTAATCACTATAATATTTGATAATTATATTCAATTCAATTTAAATGCTAATTATTATTTTTTGAATTCATTACATCTTCATGAAGTGTCATTCCGATCCCTCATGACCCCTTTGATATCATAGTTAGTGAGGTGAGATTGCGACGTCGCTCCCTCACACCTAATTAAATTGCTTATTAAAATTTAAAAAAAAGTCTGAAGTAAGCACACTCCATTGGTACCTAACTCAAGCCGCAAGGCACCAAGAGAGGTAATAGCATAGCAACGTCTTCATATTTTGAACGCGACCAGGCGGCTGTGTTAGTACTTGCAAAATACTTTATCGACAAAATAAACTATATATTGGCTCTGGGTTTATTCTATTCTTATCATGATCAGCAGCGGCTGGCATACTTAAAGATGAATCCAAATTTAGACGTGGGAACTGTACACTTACAAAGATTTATACTTTATATAAAACAAATTCATAAGAGTAGGATGTTGTATGTACAATGTCCATGGTCATTTCTGTTCTTTGAACAGACTGACCATGACAATATTTATAGACAATAGTTTATAAGTGTGTCGTTATTCGATTTTTAAAATATCTTTCATTTTATCACAAACCTTTTTAACTGGCCAGTGT
>JAFELO010000387.1:714722-726200 GCA_017140195.1 Eumaeus atala | reverse complement strand
TGCGTATGTGTGCGATAGAGAAGCGAATATGAAACACAAACATGTGACACGCGAAACAACAATGCGTATTATAAGATTAAATCCCGTAATTATGGCAGCAGAATAATTATCACTTTAATCTGGAGGGTAGGTACGGAACAGATGTGACAGCGCGCACCCGGCCACTCGCGCGGCCACTGTATCGTTAATAATTGTTTTTTTTTTAATTCTTTTGACTAGGCAAAGCCCCCATTCAGCTTTGTAATTAGCCATCGGCGTCTGATTCTCTCTGAATAATTATTATGCGAACCGGTTGGACGGCGGATTTTGAGAGCACTCAGGTTTTGTGTACTTTTGATACAGTTGCCTTTGTTTTGTTACTCTTTTTTATACCAAATAATACAATAATTGTATTGTTGTAATTTATTCAACCAACACGGCAGCCTTGCGGATTAATTGTGATATCGTGCGTGTCCTTAGTTGTTATATTCAATTAATGTTTCTGATGCAGGTACCTTTAGGCATTGGTTTGTTAATCGATTATCTTACAGCCTCATAGGTTACTGAAAATGATTATCTTAAAATTAACACGAAGTCTGCCGTTATTCCACCAGCCGCATAAAACTTTGACTGACTGCACAGTGAGTGGATAGAGGAGCTGTTTGTCAACGACCATCGCCCACGGACATCCATATAATTGTTATGCAGATGTTTTTCCTTCCCTCGCCAATGGGTATTGGAATCAATGTAAGTATATATAGGCGCAGGCTCTCGAAAAAATGTAAATAGGTGACAGTCACTTACATTTTTTTCATGCAACCAAGAATGTATGGTAAGTAATAACAGAAACTGTTTCTCCATTATCAATTTAGGGATTCAAATATTTATTGTATTTGCAATATGATACCACTGCAAATTGGAACATATGCGGTCTCTTTACGTACGGTTTGTAGGCATGTAAAGACCATAGCTATGTTGTCGCATTACTTGCAGTTTGTGAGAGTATGTATAGCCCATAGCTGTTGACGCATTACGTGCAGTTTGTGAGAGTATGTATAGCCCATAGCTGTTCTCGCATTACGTGCAGTTTGTGAGAGTATGTATAGACCATAGCTACGTTGTCGCATTAAGTGCAGTCTGTGAGAGTATGTGTAGCCCATCGCCATGTTGTCACATTACTTGCGGTCTGTGAGAGTATATATAGCACATATATATGTTGTAGCAATGCGTGCAGTATATGAGACTATGTATTTGTCGCGTTATTATTTAATATTATTATTTACGTCACAAAATTACTATGTCGACGCGTTGCCCTCATTTTCACCGTCCTCCCTAATGGCCCCCCGGCTACTTACATACTGCACGAAACGCGCCTAAAGATATCACTTTAGACCGGTGCTATGTGATCGAGAGGTACCAACCGGTCATGCCGGCCCAATTCCGCTAGAATGCTATATTTTACTGACACTTATTCTACCAAACGCACTTGCCCATTTAATGTGTGTTTAATAATATTAAACAAGCAAAGCAGCAACATAGCAAAGTGACAGTTTCCGTTATTGGTCCTATCATTACTTGTGGTACACGATGTATTTGTACAAATACGAGTATGATCATTTTTTTGCGCATTTTTCCTTTAAGGAAGTGTAATAAATGAGTTGTCTTTCAATCATCTGGTCATTCCTGCCGTTGTTACTTCACTGCACCCCCTTACCTCACCTACAGGAACACACAGCTAGGGGTGGAGTTTCATAAAGTTCGTTCTAAAAGGCACATACTTGCCCAATTTCAACTTTGTATGTGTTATAGTTTCTGAGATTTCGCGATCGATCATCAGTGAGTGGTATTTCGCTTTTATGCATCACAAGCCCTTACCTGTGACATTGTCCATGTAGACATCAAACAAAACGCACAAACGCACATATCTATAGCTCATGCGTTGTATTGTACACAAGCTACCACATTGTCAAGTTTCATCAATATCAGTTCAGTCGTATTAGCGTGATCGCGTAAGAAACAACCATTCAAATTTTTGGAAATTTTAACATTAGTAACTAATATATATATATGCGCAACATCTGTCAATATTAATTTCAATAGTCGTTTCTTTATAATGGAGAATCTCAACACTAATTATAGCAGTGTTTGGGACTCACTATTTTGAGTAATATTGAATAAACTGAAAATAGGAGATCGGTCGTCTTGGCGTTCATTGAGAGTGGCCTATGTCCAGCAGTGGACCGACAAGGACTAATAATGATGAAATTGAGAATGTTCCCAAATAAATGTATGGAATGTCTGTGAATACCAATATGCAAGTGTCATGTCCAATCCAGAATGTGCTCACGTTAGTTAAGTGGTGGACGAATAAGCCTGATGATGATTACAAATTAAGCACAAAATATAACTTAAAGATACTAATTTATATCACACGGGACTAGTTTTTCAACAACAGGTCGAGTTGATTGTCTCAAGTTGATCCGCCTACGCTTTATCTATCCTAGATTAATATCAATACATATTTCATAGTTGTATATACATTCCTAAGAGGGTATTCATGATAATATTGAGATGTTAGGCAGATTAATTCTTACTCCCCCTATTTTCTGAATAGATTCGTTGCGGGTTCCAAGACAGTTAATTTAGTTAATCTTAAGTAACTATCGGGTCACATCCTGGGAAGGGACAGAAAAAAACAAATAGTAACCGAAATTGGGCCGGCACGACCGGGGAAGACCTCTCGCCCATTTGACACCGACGTAAAGTGACATCATCACTGTTGCGTTTCGTGCGGTTTGTAAGTAGTCGGTGGCCCATTGGGGGGGGGGGTTGATAGGAGGGCAACGTATCTGCGTAACAAGCATGCAAATATCTTCTGCTATTAAAAACATGCAGTCAATGTCCCTCACTTTGAAGAAATATTTAAGAACAAGATAAACGCAACATCATTAAATTAGGTAGAGTTATCATTTTTCAGATTCAACTACATGCAGATCGGGAATATTTCATTAAAACGACTAGGTACTTAATACGTAAAGATAATACGTAACACTGGTGCAAGGGTTGATGGTTAAAATACCCAACCGAAGTTATCACATCAACAGCAAATGTCTCGCAAAAATTTATGATCTTCCTAACTTCAGAGCAATTAACCCTTCACAATTTGCTCGTTGCATATTTAAATATTTTGACCCCCGGCTAAGGAGCATAATCCATGTTCAACATTCATATTTATTTCATCGCGCGTGTAAGCGGCCTAATAGAATAAAGCCATTGTTGAGGGTTAACCCTTCCATGAGCGCTAAGAGAAAGGACTGCTAATGGTCTTATTTTGCCTAATGATGCCCTTGCAATAGGGTTGTCACTGTTACGAGATGAAGTGATAAGTCACTTTATAAATTCGCCCGAGGGGGGTTAGAGGGATATTTATGGCAATCATTTTCTATATTAATAATGATGTGTATGTAATGTGGCATGAATTTTATGTTTTTAATGAAGAAAATGAAGAAGTTTAATTCGCATAAAAAGTAAGCAAGTAAAAAATTGCTCCTAATAAGAAGGTCAAAATGTAATTAATTATAGAAATTTGAAGACGTAAACTTGATTTTAAAATATGTTCATAAATACTTACATTAAGTAATTTGTGATTTTTCAGATAGGGATGATACGTATATATTAGAACAGATATGAATAACCCCCACCATGGTTCAACCCATGTCGTGGCGGTGGGGCTTAGTAGCCTGGGGTGAACCCAGGCGAAGACAATTCAACCGAGGGGGATCTTGGCACCCCTCTTATGAGAAGAGGGGGCTTAAATATCAGGAGGAGGACCGCCTTCTTTTCTTATAAGAAGAGCGGACCTAAGAGCAATATGAGGTGGCGCTTCTGAGCACGGGGCAAAGGGCGAGGGTGGGAACCTCACTTCATTTCAATGTCCACAAAGTCGGTGGGGTGTTCTTGTAGTGCTGGGCAACCCCAACTGTGGAGGAGTTTGTCCCTCTCGGGGATGACTAGCCGTGCTGATGATTGTTGTTCCGGGACACCTCACCAAGGGCGGCACTGGAGGCAGGCGGTGGTTTTTGTGAATATTCGGCACTATCAAGTGCCGCGAGATCCACACACCACCGGACCCCACCCAGGGCCGGTGAAGGCGCGTAAATGCGTTTCCCCGCGTCAACAAAAAAAAAAAAGATATGAATAACGAGACAAGATGGGGTCATGGTGCAAGCCTTGTCGTGGCGGTGAGGCTCGGTAACCTGGGGTGAAACCAGGCGAATCCACTTGAACCGGGATGGTTGCTCTTTGTACCCCTCTTATAAGAAGAGGGTACTAGAGAGCAGGAGAATGATGCGCTCTTTGTACCCCTCTTATAAGAAGAGGGGACAAGAGAGATATAGGAGGAGGTCGTTTTGCACACGGGGCGAGCAAAAGAAACTCACGCCATTGCACCATTCCATAATTGGTGGGGTTGTCCTGTAGCGCTAGGCAATCTCTCTGTGGAGAAGGCGACGGTCCCTTAGGGGACTGAAGCGCCTCACCAAAGGCGGCATTGATAGCACTCGCGGTGATTTCTGTGAGTGGATCACACCCTGGGCCGGTTAAGGCGTGTAACTGCGTTTCACCGGGTTAAAATAAAAACACAGAGTATAAAACGTACTCCAAATACATGGCCCACGTCCGAAAAGTTGTTTCGATATCACACGAGCTCTGCGGCACCGTATTTGGCCCATATCCTAAGACACGACATCATTATCATAATAGCGCTTCGTATTCACAGTCAAATTATATTTAGAAATAAATTGCGTTTCATTCTATACCTTACTTTATCATAGAATTTTTTTTATCCGTTTTTATTGTACTAAACCTAGGTGTAAAATGAGTTGTTTAAAATTAAAATTTACTGGATTTTTATCCCTTTGTTACCATCTCAAGTTTATATACGAAATCCCCAAAAAAATATAACCAATTTCATTAATAATCCCTTATTAATATTCTACGCGTATTCAGCTGCAGATTTAAATAATGATTTTTTGGGATTTTACATAAAAAAAAGCCTAATTGCATTTGATTATCGCCCCTAACCTAATACAAACAACCCTTTGTTCGGCAGAAAAAATGGCTTAAGGGCTGTAGCATGATAATGATCAATTTTTTTCTTCCTCCGCATGATTGCCCGTAAATGGTGTTCAAGAAAAAATATATCTCCTGTTCCGATCGGCAGCCATGCAAATATAACAGATGTGCACGGACTATAATCATGTTTATTAATAACTTAACTTTTTAATATTTGATTTAGAAATATTCCGCACACTACCTAGATTCTTTAACAAAGATTTGCCACTTTTACCCTATTTTGCATACTCTTTTATATTTGTTAAGAAATATTTGTCACATTACTTGGCTTTGGGAAGATGATTTGCCAGTTCTACCCGTGTTTCGTATACTTTTTTATATTTGTTAAAAATATTCGCCACACTATTTTGATTTTTGAATTGCCATTTCTACCCATATTCCATATACTTTTTTTTACACTTATTAAGAGAATATTCGTAACACTACTTTGAGTTTCGAATTGCCATACGGGTACGTATTCCGAATACCGGCATCAAATTATCTAGGTTCTCGTGACAACGACGAGAAAACAAAAATGGTCATGATGACAGTTTTGTTGTCTGGTCATAACGACTAACCGCGATAAAATCCGTAGAAGTAGTTTTATTTGAACTGGATTGATTTGTCTGGCCAAAAAAAATTAAGTTTCCTTTTGGTTTTTACAGTGTTTGTTTACGTCATATTATTTGTTAAATGTTCACCACAATGAAAATCAGCGTCATACAATTACATACCTCATAATAGTATAGCAGATGCTGAGTGGCCACCTCTATTGGCTACATTTGCACTGTAATGATAACATGTAATTGTAATCAATAAAATATTTCTTTCCTTCTATCTTTCTTTAAATAATATTAAAAATAACTAAACAAAAGAAAACAAATCCAACGTGAATTTATTTTAAATAATTATAATTTCAAAATAAAATTAATTTTAAATTAACATCTAATATGTGACTTTGATACCCCACTTTGAAGACAGTTTTTACCCCACTTTGAAAACTGTCTTTATGACCATAAAAACAGTTTTTGTTGTCTCGTTACAAATACAAAAGATGATTAGAGGATTGATGCAATTTGGCCTTCTTGGCTGGCGTTACAGGAGAGGTAGCTGTTACCGCATACCACCTTAAAATTCATGGTTAAACTATAGCTTTTCGAGCGCTTCCTGAGTACATTGAGAGGAATAGGACGAAACATCGCAACGCATCAACATAAATATTAGAACCAAACCGTATGGGTGACAATGGTTAACCCAATGGGTTAATGTGTCTTGTAAGTTCTACGTCGCAAAATTCGTGTCATGTCGTTGCGTCTCGTGATAGCGCTCTCGCCGACAGCGACGACCGGGGCGATACCTCTCGCTCACACGATGCCGTTTGTGGGTAGCCGGCAGTCTATTGGAGTCTTGGGTATATATAATCATTGGGATATTTGTGGGCGTAGGTAATCAATAAAACCTTCGTCTAACATACTTCAAGACTTCAAATAGATTTCGTGTATATATGTAAGTACTTAAGATTCTTTTTATAGTAATGTGGGGCAAACGAATACTCGCAGCCTTTTTACTACTGAACATTGGCATAACTACTATACCGACGCGTTGCCTTTCCTCCTCCTTAATGTGATATCAAAGTGGGGTAACAAGGTCATAATTGTTAAAAGATGTTAATTTAAAATTAATTTTCACGTTGGGTTTGTTCTGTTCCATCGTCATCACCACCAGCCGGACAACGTCCACACTTCTGGCCTCCCCATAGAGCCCCCTAGGTAAATTTATGTTACAGATACCATCTCTGCAGAGACTAACCAGCTGCGCTGGACGAATTCTAGTGCCCAAGTGCCTGCATACATGGGATTCAGTGAGAGCACTTGATGTGATATGAAACAATCAGCATTATCATCAATCGGACGACGTTCTCGGCCACGAGCCACTTGCATCTAGCGGCTCCCAGCCGCTTTAGCCAAGTCGTCAGGCCACTGGGCAGGGGGCCGTCAAACACGGAGTGTGTTGGATTCCGTCCTCTTTGATTTTGTTATTTTTAATTTTATTTACAATCCAGTTCATTACAATAACACTACTTTTACGGATTTTATCGCGGTTTATTTAATTATATTGCATTTTGGGGGACTACACCAGTGACCGTGGTCGTTCCGAACCGTTGGACTAGTTAAATAATTCAATAAACCTCGATAAAATTTACATTGCGTTAAGCAACCTTTGCGTAAACCTTAAGACATCAATACAATCCAGTTTTTATCTTTCTATATCCTATCAAGGAAGTAGTTTGCTAAAAATTGTCACTGGGCCAAATAAAAATAGAATTCGAATTAATCAAGGATTCTATGGCATTGTGTAACGAGATGTACTTAATCATATAATAATATATATAACATCATAAATTAAAATCAAAACTTAAATAAGAAGTTGTCCTTCTCACTGTATAATTTTATAAATAATTTCTTGGCCCCTTGTTGCCTGCGACCGCGTAGATGACAGACAAAACGACGAGAAAAGTTTATATTTCTATAGCTTACGTATTATTCTAGTAAATAAGCTACAACATTGCCAAGTTTCTTCAAAACCCATTTAGTAAATAGTTTGTACGTGGCAGGGTAACAAACGTCCCTTCGTACTAACAAATCTTCGCGTTTATATTATTAGTCGGATAATTTAATGAATGAATGAATAAATGAATGAAAAAAAAACTTTATTGTGTACACAACAATTAATTATATAATATTATGAAATTAATTAATTAATATCCGACCTGAGACCCAACCCATAAGTCCAATTATATTACGACTACCAGTTCGTCCCGGTTTCGCACGGATATTTTTTAAAATATGGCAAATACTAACTGATGTTTACAAAAAAATGATGCAAAAATACTACATTTTAATTTCTGCCTCGTAAACAATACCCGTTACTAGGACAACAAATTCAATTTAAAACAGAATAACGTCTGTCGGCACAGCTAGTCAATAATTTCTACAGCTTTAGAAAGAGGTAGTGCCGTGCTGCACAGGTGTATGTAATATCATGCATAGTGCATGACACTGCATCCTCCTGTGCAACGGAATTGGGCCGGCACGACCGGGGAGGTTCCTCTCACATAATACCGTTGTAAAGTGACGTCTACAGTGTCGCGTTTCGTGCGGTTTGTGAGTAGCCGGTTGCCCATTGGGAGGGTGACGAAAGAGAAAAACGCATCGGCATAGTAATTATGTGGATGTTAACGGGCGTCGACAGTCGTAAAAAAGGCTCCTACTGCTCGTCGTTTGCTTTCCTATTCTATAAAGAAAAAGCTTGTATAAGGGTTTGCTTTATATTTTTATCACATAACTATAATGATGTATAACATTTTAGACAGTTTTATATGGCCTGCCTGCATCAAGGATAATGAAGAATCATAACTCGTTAAAGTAGTTTCCGAGCCTATTCATTACAAATAAACATAATAGCAAACAATCAAATATTTATTAATTATAATATTAATATGGACTAATTAGCCCCGGTTTAAAAAGACTACTAGCTTACTACTCGGCAGAAATGCGTTTCATATTGTTGTTTGTTCATGACATAATCTTATCTATTACACAAAAGGAGGGCCACCTTTCGGAGGAAGCTCACATATAATAATGAAACATGACTGTTATCATCTTAATCAACACAAGAGAATTTAAAGGTTTTTGACGACTATCGATATCTATATTCACATTATTGTTGTAATAATTTGTAATATATTGTTGTAATAACACGCGAAACGCGCATGACTGCGCGTCGGGATCGAGGGGTACTTCCTCAGTCGTGCCGGTACAATTTGGCTGCAATGCAGCATGGCACTATATCTAACTGAAAACTACCATTATTATACTTTCATGCACAAAATTACGAACGGATTCCGTTGAAATATGTCACGGTAACAATCTGGAATAACACAAAAATACTTCAGATACCGAAATTAATTAATGCTTTCCTTGAGATCAGATTTTTCACAAGGGGCACGACTAATAATAAAACACACACAGAACGAACCAGACTTATGTTATTGCATGATTTTAGTACATGAAAAAAAATAAAGAAAAAACGGCATGACATTCCAGAATCGGACTGGATCGTAATAATTTATAATCTAGTCCCAACTCGAACTATTAATTAATATCTACAGTAATTATAATCAAATAGTAAAATAAAACTGATTGCTCTTATTGACTTCCATACACGTTTTATACTTAACAATAAATTACACTATTTAGTATGCGGTAAATCAGTTTCGCGTCTAGGACTTTTGGTTAATATAATATTATATAGATACACATTACAACATTTATAAAAATAATATTCAAAATTGCAAACGAAACGTTTTGATTACATACTCTCACGTCACTTAGATTAGTTCATTCGTAAAATTTATTGTTCTATTCAGATGTAAAATATTATGTACCGTGGAGGAACTACACAGATATACCATACTATTTTTTCTTCTTGATTGATCGGGTACTGTGCAAAGACAAGTGCAACCGGTGCGTATGCTACGTGGGGATCGCGACTTGTCTATGGTATTGGGTTCTCTCTAACCCCTCGACTTAGACGCATAACTTAGATGCATAAACTTTAAATAATAAAAAATTCCTAGGCCGATGCGTTGCACTCCTTCTCCCCCCCCCCCAGTGGGCCACCGGCTACACACGAACTGCAAGAAAGGTGACACTTATGATGTCACTTTACGTCTGTTTTATGTAAGCGAGAGGTACCTCCCCGGTCGTGCAGGCCCAATTCCGTTGCATAGGAGGATGCAGCGTCATGCACAATGCATGGCACTACCTCCTGCTATGCAGCGCGGCACTACCTCTTCCTAAAGGGTTCACTTAACGTAACAAATAAACTTATCCACATTCATATAGAGTCTTGTAATTTTACATCGATGGCTCGTTACGGTCCGGTTTAGATAATGTTGGAATTTTTAATTAGGTGATTATTTTATTGGTCAAAATCAATGTATATGGACACACGTGCTCGTGCACCTGTTCTGTCGATCGTAATGGTTTATGTTCACTGATATCGATCCGATCGATTTTAGACACGACTATATGATGCCTTAGGGTTTGTTTGCAGGGGTAACAATAATATATATTTTTATAGTATATATTTATTTTATTTTATTTCTATTCTGCCCAAAATTCGGCCCAATCCTGCTGCTTCACCTATCAGGTATGTAAAAAGCAAAATACAACTAATACATAATTCTGAAATGATGAAATGTTTAATTACTCGAGTAGTTTTGTAGTAATGAGTGCAAGGGTAGATATAGTTATGCATTTTACAGCTAAATCTTAATAATATTATATATATGCAGGGATGTCATGTTGCTAACAGATCCTGGACACAAAACTACAGTGGCAGAAGGCTCCCGTGGTGTTTCGTATTCGATAATGGCACGCCCATCGCGCTGTACTATATTTCGTTTTTACGTGTCACTTCAACAAATACAAGGCCTAATGGAGGGGTGGAGTACAGATGGGCATACATCTACATGACAACAATAATACGGATGTCTATGGGCGTGAATAGTCGTCCAAAGGCCAATTGCTCGTTTGATCCCTAAACAATAAAAAAATGACATTGGATTATTAAAAAACCCATTTGACAGTAGGGTTAAATGGTTTATTTAAACAAATTAAATATCTCCGTTGGTTCTCTTTTTGGTGAAGCTGCGCAGGCGCACAGCGGGGCGTTGGTATCAGCTATCTGGACGCTGGTCCATTGTATTCATACACGTATTTAATCCTTTACTATCACCTCGGTATTTTTACACAAAGGCCAGCTAAGACCCTTTTTTATATTCATATATTTTTTTTGTTTCTTTTGAAAATAAAGGTACGCGAAATCACGAAATAATAAGATAGTATGACAATTGATAATTAATGGCTTTCACGGCAAGGGTCAGGAATTTAGGCGAGGTGTTGTCCGGTCCTGTACGTAGATGGAAGGATGAACTCCGTGCTGTAGCCGATCTGGGATGGATGCGATTAGGGTAATGTAGACGGGGTGTGACAGGATCATTGAAACCGGGCTTGGCCATCAGTGCAACCATAAAGCCCCGTACGCAAAAGACCTTTTTAAACGCGTGTTAAATACTATGAATCTGTTCACACATTTCCTGATGGACAGATTTCGATGAAATTTCGCACATATATGTTGTATTTTATTTCAAATTTAATAGCAACTGCAAAGCGTAGTCGAGTCAGTATATTAAAAGACATTAGATTTTAAAAACAATCTCGCCGTGAAGTAACATCTTCCGTGTCACGTTTCGTGCGGTTTGTGAGTAGCCAGTGGCGCATTGGAGGGGGGGGGGGGGGGGGTTAAGGAGGGCAACGCATC
>JAFELO010000387.1:685080-699645 GCA_017140195.1 Eumaeus atala | reverse complement strand
ATTAATATACATACAAAATATGCTAATAACTTAATGACAGTTACAATAAAACTACTTTTACGGATTTTATCGCGGTTTATTTAAGAATCCGTAAAAAGTAGTTTTATTGTAATGAGACATTCGCGTAAACTTAAGACATCAATTAATGAATACTATTTTTATGGTTGGGTCGCAGCATGCAACAAACATATGGATAAAGCCTCTATGAATAAAGAAATTGAAAAGACAGTGAGTGTCGCTGTTGTCGATAAGTGAGGGTTGACATCATCATCGAAGCCTGATGAAATAATAGTAAACACTTAAAATCATTTTGACACCAGATGATACGATTGCCAAGAATTATGTCGACGAAGACTAAAATTTGCGAAATTCGCAAAAACACAATACACTGTTACACTACGACCTAATAAAAGCGTGTCAAAATACAATTGCAGGCATAAGTGTATTACCGTTGGCATTAAATATCATTGCAGGCATAAATGTATTACCAAAAACAATAAAGAAACAATGTAAATGTAAAGTACTCGTTTCATTATGAAACGTGTCGAAAAACACCATACAACTCATAATTATTATATTCGTTTGTACGCGACCCGAATGCGTAATGAGGAGGCTTTCCGCGTATCGACTTAGACGCTATCGAGCGTGCCATCTGACTATTATATTACCCAAATACCACTTAAAATGCAACCCACCGTAATCCTATAATTAAGTTAAATGTAGACGGTGGGTTACATGAACATATTGTGTGTGGAAAATGCATTTTCGATGGAAAATTCAGCGAGGAACACCCAACGAATTACGACGTTGTTGATTTATTATGGATATGAGCAGATGTTTGTGCACTACTAATTTATACACGAACTCGAAATTAAATGGCGATTATCGTTTGTTCTAGAAAATAGGAGTGATATTATTTGATGATTCGTAATGTCGTTTATCGCGATGGGTGTATTTTGTTCGCTAGATTTGTTTATTGTTTTATTTGTCAAGTGGCGGTCCGTCACGGCTTCGCGCAAATGTTTTACAAAATATGGCAAATGTTCATTGCTTTCCAAAAAAAAAAAATCCAATGTTTTTTTCAAGTGCGAAATGATATGTCAAAATAAACCGTTTTAAAGTAAAACTAGTTTTGTGATGCACAATATCGTGAATGTTAAAACTAGGAAATATGTACTTGAGTGGTTTTAAGTAGAAAAGTCATATTGTTATACTCGTACTAATTATAATAGAGAGTAAACATTCACAGTACTATAATAAAATATCTGTGTACCCACTACAACACGTTAGCCCAGCCCTGTGTAAGAATCGTGAGGACTTGTGTTACTAGACAACGGATACATAAATAAATTTAAGAAATTTTATATATTTACGATTTTTTATTATATAAATACATAATACATCAACGTCCATGACCCAGGCGGGATGTGAACCCGCGATCTCTGCCGTTACACGCGGACCAACGTTACCAACTGAGCCAGCCGGACGGCAAGTTTGATTGTTTCCTTGTTTGTTTACCTTGAATAGGCTCCGAAACTTGAAATTTAAAAAAAAAAATACCATTAGAATTCTACACTTTTCAATCATATATTCGTTTTCATTACATTATTCATTTAATCATATATTATTACAAATCTTTATCACTTTTTATAAAATATCCTCGCGAAGCCTGGACGGACTGCTACTCGATAAATATTATCGTTAGTTCACATTGCCTTGTTTCTTTGAGAACTCGGAGTCTTTAGACTACCGATGCCTATTGATATCCACGTAAATGTTATGCAGATGTGTAACCCGAGGTGGTTTCTCGCCCCCATCCGTCGTGCTGACCTAATTCAGCCGCAATGTAGCATGTCACTATCTCTCACTAGTACGGCACTACCTCTGTCTAATAGTGTTTGAGAGATAGATAAATAATTTTATAATAATAGTAATGCCGTCCTAGTCGAAATTCAGCTACAGCTGCCATCTATTTGGAGACTAGCCCACTGCGCAGGACATATTTATAGTACACAAGGTGTGCGCAGGTACACGTACCCTCCCTCACTCATCACAATCCTGTTCCTGGATGGGATAGGTCTAGCACGACCAGAGAGGACTCACGACCAGGACCGACGGCTTAACGTGCTCTTCGAGGCACGGGGATTTAACACCGCCAACTTCCTAACTCTGGACCGTTATTAAAATTTGAAAAACCAAATAACACGTTATGTATGGTCCGACCCGGGATTCAAACCCGGGACCTCACACCTTGGCTGGACATGCTTACCGCTATTCCACGAGGCAGCACGTAAAAAAATTCAATTACTAGTTATAAAAATAATTTCATAGGTAGTCATTGAAATTCTTTACGTACGTGGGCACCTGTCTAATGCTTAATCCATATTAAAATTTATTCCATAAGTCCTGATATGGAGGATAAGAAAGGAATGCAATAAAAGCTCCTGAGCCATACAACTATTGTATAATTGTTTTTCAATTCATATTTGATCTTAATATATAAAAATCTCATGTCAATGCCCGAAACTACTGGACCACTTGTAATAAAATTTCGCCTAGACATGTAACTTTATCCAATAAATAAAAATATTGGCTATGTTATTCGGATGAATAACCGCCATTTTATAGCCATATCAACACGTGTACAGGTCAGCTAGTTGTAATGATATTGGTGTCATCATTATCCTCAACAGCATCACACATTAATAGCCAAAATAACTAATAACATTATTCAATTCAACTTCGATCCGATTCCACTGGAAGATACACGTTCCATCTTGTGTATTTGTCTGTCGAAAATATTTCAGATACGTCGACAATATTATATTCATATTTTTTTGTATCTGAACTTATGTTGTGGAAGCGAAGAGAGACCCAATACGGTTTCGGCTGATTGATAGATTGAATGGAATATTGTATACATCGTGCTTTTTCTATCACTAATTATAATAAAATCGTAACTGGTTCCTGTTTGTACATGGAAGTTAAATGGGTAAAAATATTCTAGGGGGACTTGAATAATGCAATAAGAACACGAAACAATAATGTCCTATCTGTTTGTCTGTTTTCTTCAATATATTTGCACAAGTCTTATTACAAACAAATTTAGGCCATATCGACTGTCACGCGAACAAAGTCGCGGGCACAGCTAGTTTAAATTATATAACATTTAATCATTGGAAATAAACGTCAAATTCTCATTAATGTCTGTACGACGCCTAGTTTTGCAGATGTCTATGGACTATGGTAGTCACTACGATCTCGTAAAAAAGCTAAGCAATATAAAACCCAGTCCAATAGAGGAGCAATAAATGAACTATTTATATAATAGTTAGTATGGGGCACCGAGGCCTTATTATAAGGCTTTACTTGTTATAAAGCGAAGACTCCAAAAGCTGCCGGTCTATATGTGATCTATTTTCTTAAAAAAGAAACGGATTTTCATGCGGTTTTCGGCTATGAATATAACGATGCTCGCGGGAAGTTTTAGTGTATAATTTATTCTCAATCGAAGCTGATGAGCTTAAATAATGTAATTCTTAACAACTCGAATTTAAAATATTCTCATTAACCTAAGCAATGTAAAATCATATCCCATAGAGAGACAATAGATCATATAATAGTCAGTACAAGGAACCGCTAGGGCTCACGAGTACACATGGACACCCACCACGCAGTAATACTTGCCGGATTAAATAGTAATTAAATCGTCAATACACGAACACCATATGAACCTCGTACCAATAGCGACACGGATATAGAGAATTGAACAGCGACAACGAAGGCAACAGATTTTAGATCCACTCTAGGGGACTACATTTGTTTATAGTATAAATGAGCAAAAGGGTCATCTTAGATGTCCACCGACGCCCACATACTACATCTGCGCCCTCCTATCCCTACTTCCTTTATCCCTCTGTACACCTCGAAGGATTTTTTTAATTTTATACAGTGCACCACGTATATAATAGGTCGGTCACAATTTGTAGTATGTTAGAATATTTAGCCGACTTTACAAAAATTATCTACCTGTGGCGACTGAGATTTCCTATTCTCTATCTCTATCTAATTCATTTAAATATTATTTACTTGGAAAAGTAGAATTGTTGCATTTTTGCGATCGATTATTCACCATCATTATCATCATTAGCGGATGACGTACCCGCTGCTGGACATAGGCCTCCCCTAAAGAACACATAGGTCATAATTACATTGTTACTATGAATTATACATCAATTTCTACTTTTTTGGACTTTGGACCAGGACAACCATGAGGTACCTACTGACTTCATAATGTGACACCTCGTTAAGTAAGTGGCAGCTGTGCGGAGGCATGCGCGCTGACTTGTGAGTTTTTGGTAACCACACTGTAGGGGTGGGGAGATGAGACAACACATCTGGATACTCATTACGCACATGTTACATGCTATAGCATGGGTATACCCAATACCTACATAGCATATGCTGGGCGAAACTTTGTTGTTTGCAGATTTAAGCCAGTATTCGGCTTTTATCAACCAACACGAAGCGGATACGCTCATCCAGCAGCTGTATATCCCTGTTCAGAGCTATGTAGCGCAGCGGTTTTGCCAAAGCTATCCGCGGCGAAACTACTAATGAACGGTGTAAGGCTTCCAAGTAACGGTCGATGATTCGCATAATATCTGCGCGCTATGAATAATTGATACTCGCCTAACGAATGTGATAAAACACTTGTACACGCTGTATAAGGATGTTAATCTTTCACAATTTACCCCTGTTGTACAATGAATTTTTTGGACGTCTGCCAGGTAACATTGCCAACGCCTTTTACATAATCAATTGTGTACAGGGTGATGTTTGAATGATTGGAACTATATTTTCATACCGTCTCAAGCTGTCTCAAAATTTAATGTTTTCAGCTAGTCGGTTCTAATAATTAAGGATTACGGACTAACTGATACTGTATCATTTTAAGAGTTTTGGCCCCTTGGCCCATTGAAGATGAGGTGGAAGAACAAAAATTATTGATGATTTATATGAGCGTTGGTAGTCGCCAAAAGGCTTCGATTGTTCGTTTGCACTCCAATATGTACTAATAAAAAGTCCATTCTCTATTTACATTCAACCCCTGCCGCGACACAACATGTTGTTCTAAATAATTAAAAAATATGTATATGAATGGGAATTTTCAGGGCGTCTAATTGAAAAACAGAGCAGAGGTTTTAAGCAATATCGTCATATATTGATGTTTAAGTTTACACGAATCTTATTCTAATATCTCATTACAATAAAATTACGCGTGGGTGATGATGGTAGCTATGAACCTCTTGAAACGTAGGGCTTCATTAATAATTAAATAAACCACGATAAAATCCGTAAATGATTAATTATATTTAGTTTATATGCAAATTTGAAATTTCTGCATCCTTCATCAGTTTGTACAATTTTACATGATGATGATGATGATGTGTATGTATGAATTTATTTATATATGTAATATGTGTAATTATTATTTATTATATAGATATTTATTACAATTGCATGGATTTATTATAATAGTACCTAGATATAGAATTTTTTTATATATGTAATATGTGTAATTATTATTTATTATATAGATATTTATTACAATTGCGTGGATTTATTATAATAGTACCTAGATATAGAATTTATTTATATATGTAATATGTGTAATTATTATTTATTATAAAGACATTTATTAAAATTGCATGGATTCATTATAATAGTACCTAGATATAGAATTTATTTATATATGTAATATGTGTAATTATTATTTATTATATAGAAATTTTCAGTCTGTACGAACAAGCACGTACATTTACTTTTTTATTTCTTTTTTTATAAAGAATAGGGTGCCCCCCTAACGAGCATTCGGAGCCTATTGATGAATACCGACGCCCATGGACGACATTGATTCTTACGCAGATGCGCTGCCACAAACCGCACGAAAAGCGGAAGCAGCGCTGTCACTTCACGGCGGTATCAAGCGAGTGGAAGCTACTTCCCCGGTCGTGCTGGCCCAATTCCGTTGCATAGGAGGATGTAGTGTCATGTACCATGCATGGCACTACCTCCTCCTATCCAGCATGGCACTAGCTCTTCCTAAAACTTATGTTATTAGGTTCCATTTTCGCTGTTACCTAATAACTTCATCATTACAATATTATACTTTATAAATTATAAGTCCAGTTCGAAATCTGTCACCAAGACTGCCGCGTGTAACCCAACACTAGCATTCCGACATTAATTCAATATATTCCAAGTTCTTTTATAAATATAGCTTTTTGTAATACTTTTCGTTGTATAGAATTAACTAAAAACACATAATAAATCAACAGATTCATGTGCTATCTAAAGTTCTAAACACGCACATGAGGAAATACCATTAAATGTTGCACACCCATGAAGTCCTCTATATCTACTATGTTACTTCACCTTATCGATCGTTTCTGCACGAGCTGTCGAGTTTCGACCCAGGCACTATCTGTTTAACTTCATCATGAGTATTTTTCCATTCGATGAAGAAGAGTACCTTTAATTAAAACGTGATGGTACATCCTGTAGGGCTCTATGGGGGAAACCTTCTGGCTGATGATGATGATTGTGATGGTGGTGGAAGTGACGATTATACTTCCTAGCCGCTGTCCGCTGTCATTCGACGATGCTAAAATGTTCCTCGGTTATTTTAGGGAATTAAAGGTCCCATAAAATAAAACTGCCTATTCCTGTCCATTCCGGAATGTTTACGAAGATTTACTTTTCAAAAACAGACAAATGTTCGTAACTTGAAGCTGACAATAGCCTTTACAGCAAGCCGTTATCCATCCTTATATATTTCGTAACGAAAACAAAACACTATAATTACACAAACAAAAAACTTGTAGTTTCTTAATTTCGTGGCATTATCATTTAAATTGCGAGTACGAAGGTTTTCCGACAAATATGAATTTTAACGACGAGGCGGCATCACACAACGAGGCGGAACTTTTATTCTGTCTAAGATACTCATCTCCTACGTGAGTGTCGTGTATAACTAGGGTATACATCTATGAATGTCTTTATTACTGTGTTTTTAAGTCATTTCGTAAGATTTTCTCATAATGATTGCTCCCAAAACGAGCGAACAGCCTTTGTCTAATCGCTGGATTGTCTCACGTCAATTTCCATCGCAGTAAAGATCTTATATTTGTTACGGTGAATGTTCATTATTTCGTATAACGAGACTAGTTTTTCAGTTCACAGTTTACTTCGTTAAACATAATTATGTCCGAATAACAGGTAGTGTCAAGCTGTATTGCAGTGGAACTGACAACGCCGTGAAGCGATAACTATACCGATAATCCCTTGAATACCGGGGAGGTAAGGAGGGTATACGTACGTACGTATCTACATATTAATTGTGTGGATGTCTACTAGCGTAAATTTTCACTGAGGGCTATATATTTCTCATCTGCCCGTCTATGCTATAAAAAATGTCTTCGTTAAGACGTAAATGAAACAACTTAATATCATCGAAAATAAGCAATTGATATATCTTATAAAGGTTGCTTACAGAAGCGGAAGATCAGTAATTTGTTACTAATTTAATAATATGCATTATCAGAACTTTGACAAATCAATTAAAAAACAA
The DNA here is from genome assembly GCA_017140195.1 of Eumaeus atala. Taxonomy (NCBI): domain Eukaryota; kingdom Metazoa; phylum Arthropoda; class Insecta; order Lepidoptera; family Lycaenidae; genus Eumaeus; species Eumaeus atala. The sequence continues at coordinate 692,012 of JAFELO010000387.1, read as the reverse complement.
TTTGTAAATCAAAAAGATTTACAAGGCATCTTTTTGATTGACCAATTGTTTGTTCTATTAATTGCATTGCAACAAAATAGAGCCAGCAATCGTAGAGGTTCAATAATGGGCAGAGACAGGTTATATATAGATATATGAATAGACAGATAGATAGGAAGAATGCTTGGTGCAGTTATAATCACACATGAGAATGAAACGGATCATTTTCCCGTGCTATACAAGCACTATGCCGGCACCAAGGACACTTGTACTTATAAAAGCACTAATTATAATCACAAGTTTAATATTTATCTCCTACTGACTCTATAATACTCATTAAGTTACCTGGCCCTCAGAAGAGTGACACTCATGACGATGGTAGGAAGCATACTCGTGATTGCTGATTATGATTGCAGTAACACCGTCGCGTTAAACAATCTGCAGTTTGTTAACGCACTGAGGTGGGCCCCTGTCATTACATTAGATTTGGCAAAGAACACAAATTCCAGGACGATCTGTGAGGCTATAGAAATAAAAAAAAATCCAAATTTCGACAGAGAAGATGGCTGCTTTCTACTACGTAGGACACAGTTATAAACATAATCAAATCAAAATCCGTACATAACACCTCATAGCTGCAGTTTCTGCGTTAATCAGCACGACTAATTAATTCTATAAAATCTTCGGTTACGTTTAATAACTTATAACATCAGGACATTTGTCATCTCAGTCTACATGTGACCGCGGTAGTTGTATAGCTTCTGAAACGTCGCGATCGTGAAACTCTTAATAAACCGCGATAAAATCCGTTGCATTAGTTTTATTATAAAATTTTATATTTATTTATCTATCCTTGACCTTACTATATCTAAGCTGCAAAATGTATATATATATATATATATATATATATATATATATATATATACATAGTTGGTGAAATTTTACGTACGTATGTAGAAAATAAAGATAAAAACATAATGTCTTTAGTGTAGAGCTATATAACACGAACTAATCGTCGTAGGCGTTAAATATGGAGTAATATTTTAGAGAAAGTTGACTTGAATATCTAATGAATTGCCTTTTTTGGCATCTTGACGTATAAACGCTAGAAATCGGAATGCAGGATAACAGAAAATACTGTTCCAAAGGCGATCTTAGTCTTTGTTAGCCGACTTCCAAAAAAATGAGAGAATATATATCCACCTATATATTTCGGATTTCTTAATTTTTTTATTGATTGGAACGTAATCGTGGGGTAGCGGCCGGGTTGGAATATAAATAAAAAATAGACATCATCATTATCAGCCCTTATCGGTCCTATGTTGGACATAGACCTTTTTTTTTTGTTGACGCGGGGAAATGTCCAGTGGTCGGTGGGGTCCAGTGGTGTGTGGGGCTCGCGGCACATTATACAGAGCCGAGTACCCACAAAAACCACCGCGAGTGCCACCAGTGCCGCCTTTGATGAGGTGTCCCGGAACAACAAATCATCAGGGCACCTCGACGGTAAGTCAGCCCCCGAAGAGACCGACGCCACCTCCACAGATGGGGTTATCCCGCACCACAGGACAACCCCACCGACTTTGGGACAGTGCAATGGGGTGAGGTACCCATCCTCGTCCCGTGCGCAAATCGCCACCACTTTTTGCTCTTTTGTCCCCTCTTCTTATAAGAGGGGTAAAAAAAGCGGCATCTCCTCCTGCTCTTTAGTCCCCTCTTCTTATAGGAGGGGTACTAAGAGCCGCCAACTCCTCGGTTCAATTGGCATCGCCCAAGGTGTCTCGGATAACCCCAGGCTACTGAGCCCCACCGCCACGACAAGGCTTGAACCATGGTGGGGCTGGACATAGACCTCTCTCAATGGACGCCCAGGGGACTGATCTCCTGCTACTCTCATCGTCGTTTTATAAGTAAAGTATTCTTATAGTAAACAAAGCTGAACCCGACAAAGGCTCCGGCGTTGCCAGTGGAAGAAAAGGCTGGTGAATCTAAAATTCACAACAACAACAATACACACAACGCAACAACAATGACTTTATTAATCATTAATAATTAATGATAGCTATTAAAGTTTGTTGAACATATTTGTATACATCATAATTATATTTCTCTTAAATGTGACTTTTGTTGTGTGTAGGGCCAAACGAATATGGAATCCCAACGAATTTAATCAGAAGAAAATAGAAGGAGTAGGAAATGTTATCTGCATATCCCATAGTACCCTAATGGGGTAAGCACTATGTGAATGTGAAGATGTGTGTGTGTATGTGTGTATGCTAAAATATTATTTCGATCTTTTGTTGATTTATATTCTACATAGATTTCGAATCGATTCAGGATGTTAAATGATTCCCACCCAAACTAGCTCCTCCGTGAACCCTTAGTCAATTATCTTCTTCGTGATCTGAAGTTTGGAGTAATTAATTACCTAGATTCATTCAGTTCATGTCAAACATCCGCGCGAAACCGGGACAGTGTTTTACGTCAAATTATCGATCCGACTCAACTTATATATAGGTTGGCTCTGTCGGGATGCAGTATCTGTCAGAGGATATTTTGTAATTGAGTCCAAAAAAGAGGTCTGTCTTTTTGTGCAAAAAAAGTAATCACAATGAAAAGTGATTAAATACGCGTAATAGTTTTTCTTCTTTGCGAAAATATGCAAAAACGATATGATTGTGTTTAATCACATTTTAATTAGGTTCACAGAATTAACTAATCAGAATTGCGCCAAATAATGTAAGAAAAGCTTAATATATATAGTAAAAAAGATTTAAATCGATGAGTTTGCGCACGGTGCAAAGTATTGAAAAAATAATGAATTATTCATGCTGAGATCCGTAAAGAAATTGCCAAAAATAACGACAACGCATATCCAGACAATATCCAGTTCCCTAATGGGTTAGGCGGAGAGAATGGATCCCGATCCCTATATACCTGCCTTGTCTATTCCACATTCATTCTCCTCATGTAAACACGCCAATTGCGAAGACTTAACTCCACCTTCTTACAGTACCCGTCAATCTGGTCACGGCATGTCAGTCTTGGTCCTCTCCGTTACCTATATACAAGAAAAGACCACAAATATCTTAAGCATTCTGAAATGTAATTTTTTAAAGCAGTTAAATTCTTCTGGACAGTTTAGATAAGCTAATGTAGCTTAGTTTCAAGACAACATTAGTTCGCTTCGGTGTCGCTTTATGCGGCTGTATTCGGACCGTAGCCGTCTGCGAGCCGCATATTTGGCACCGAACACCATCAACTGTACCGCTAAGTACACGTATTTACTTATACATGAGCCGAATTGTAATAATGCGATTGCGCTTCTACATAGTGCATTATGTTTTATATCAATTTAATGTGTCTTTACTAAGTGGTAGGGCACTACATACATGCATGGTAATGCATAGTGCATGACACTACATCCTCCACTACATCCTCCTATTTAACGGAATTAGGTCGGCACGACCGGGGAAGTACCTATCGTTCATTTGATACCGGCGTAGAATGACAGCGCCGCTGTCGCGTTTCGTGCGGTTTGTGAGTAACCGCGGGCCCATTGGGGGTGAGGATGATATGAGGGCATCTGCAGTGCATCTGCGTAATAATCATGCTAATGTCCATGGGCGTCGGTTATTATTATTTTTTTGTTAGTCAATTTAATTAATGTTTGATAAAAAATTTTTTAATAGTGTACTTGAAATTCTTAAATAAAGTTTTTTCTATCCTATTCTATTCGGTAGTCATCTTAGGGCTCCGATTTCTCGTTTGCTCCTCTATGCTATAAAAATACAATTATCCTCCGCCTTTATCACTAAACCTGCCAAAACCATATATTCGCAAAGAACCCAGTCTTATTGGTACAGCGCTTACATCGTCATCTCATCTGCTTGACTAACACTTGATTTCCCAAACTCCATTACAAAATCTTCAATCACCTAGCAATCGACGACGATGCGGCTCGCGATTAACGCTTTTTTTATTTTATTTTTTAACATCTTCACAGATGTTAAAAAATAAAATAAACGACGCTTCGTTGACCCAGTTAATGACCAGGGTGGCTCTAATAGCCGGTCAGGATCAGGCCCTGCATAAACAAACTGAAACAGATTTTTAAACCTTTCTTAGTGTCGATGTTCTAAATTTACGCGAATTTTACTCATTAAATTAAAACAAATTTTACGGATTTTATCGCGATTTATTTAATTATTTAACTAGCCCGAAGCGGTCGTGACAAAACTCCTTTACTAAACACTGATATAGATCAGTGTTTAGTAGAGGAGTAATCAACCAATCACTGTATCAAGTTTGTATATCGAGATTTTTTTCTTTGTTTTTAGATATATTTATAATAACTATCGATCCGGCTTCGCCCGTGAATAATAGAGGAAAAGTTATACATTTAAACCTTTCTCGGGAACCGATCTGTCTATGAAAGAAAACTGTATGAAAATCTGTTATTTATCTCTAGAGATAATCTATCAGACAACTATTCGGAACTTTGTTGTATATATAAGATAGATAATGCGGTCCTTGCCGATTTCAGCTACAGCGGCTATCTCTACTGAGGTGAACCGTCTGCGCAGGACGTACCAGGCCACTCAGAGAGCATTGCCAGTAAAAGTTTTTTATATGAGACACTAGGCTAGACGTTATTATTTATAAGTCATAAAAGGTATGTTCCCAGTTCAAAATCTCCCTCCAATTCATTTACGTCCCATTTTAAGATGTGTCTTACTGAAAGGTTGACCTACGCAGAGAATATAATATTTTCGCGCATTTTTTTTTATAATTCTATGTGTATTTTGAAACAAGACGAATCATAAGATCTTTAAATGGCATTTACAGGCGTTGGAACTTCCAAGGTAATCGTGTCTCGTTGGTATAACGAATTCACAAATTTAGCGGGGTGAAGAAATAATTGGTCGCTCTTTAACGTGCTAACAGTGAAAAATTTAATTCAAGGTAACAGGCAAATTATGTACCACATAAGGAAAGGGCCATATGATTTTTCAAGAACATCTTCGCGTAAGGAGTACAGTTGGACTGGATATTTATGTTTGGTCCGACCCGCGATTCAAACCTAGGACAACATCGTCTATGGTTGAACATGATTACCAGTAGGCCACGAGGCAATAAACATATTTACGTACAGAAATATCTACAAATCTCGGAATATAGATAAAATATTAATATGGGTTTTTATTTCACCGCCTCTTTTATTCCAAAAAAATATGAATATTTATATAAATTTAAATAAATATGGGATTAGCCACAACTTGTTTTTTGTTTGTTTTATGGACAAACATATATAAAATTATTAATTCTATTATAAGGATTTGAATTGTATGAATGTTGCGATTAAACTATTAATTTATTTCGTATATTGTTTCATTAGTCACAACGAGGTGTATAATTATATAATCCACAAGTAAAAAAGTATACTTATATATTTTGTTTTGGTATGTCTAATTTGCAAACGGAAACTTGGAGTGAGATATAAGTTAGCTAAGATAGAAGAGAGAGAGAGAGAGAGAGAGAGAGAGGAAGAGAGAGAAAGAGAGAGAGGGGGGAGAGAGAGAGGGAGAGAGAGAGAGAGAGTTATGTATTTCGTTTACTAGTGTAAGGTATGTACATTTCGAATATCTAAAATGGTATTACTTCGTGGGGTCAAACTTGATTGAGTTCTTTTGAAATTAATTGCACATAAAAATTCTTAGGGGGTTTAATTAACAGCAACATAAACATATATATATTTCTCTGATTACAGTTTCATTTCTATCTATCAAGGCCTTCTTAATCAATGAAATACTTGTAAGTCGATCATGTAACAAATGTTTTCCTTTCATAATAAAAGGAGGACCCATATAATAATAATAATAATAACATCTGTGGACATGTCACACCACGTTGGCCTAGTCCTTCCTGTACTAAGCACCGTAAGGACTTGTGTTACAAGTAATAGTCAACGGAAATATATTTAATATTTTTATAAACTTAAGAAATTCTATATATTGAAGATTTTTATTATAGAAATACATATTATACATACACCCATGACCTAGGTGGGATTGGAAGCCGCGACCTCTGGCGTAACTCGCGGACTAACCGCCAAGTTACCAACTTTGCCAGCTGGTCGTCACATATATATTGAAGTAATTTTATTATTCAGTAAAATTATGATTAATGAAAACACAATCGAGTACTTCACGTTGCGCCAAGTATCATTCTAGAGCGACCAACATACTTTGATCGTTAAGATACACCAAAATTGACATTCTCTGCACTGTGCTCGGGCATTCGCGCAAGTACGACGTTAGCCATTCCACGTGTGTCCACTGTACAATTATAAGATATGCTTGACATATGGCGCGCGTCACTCATTATATACGGGACGCAATTTATGTGATACCTAACACATTGTTTTTCACAACATTCACGAAATTCTGCACTCCCAATTGTCTCATTGTTAATTCGATGTGCGATTTTAAACATACTTCAAGAGCCGATGACTGCCTGAGTTTTATTTAGGAGGAGGTAGTGCCATGCATAGTGCATGCCACTACATCCTCCTATGCAACGGCGTTGGGCCACGAATGGGGAAGTACCTGTCGCTCACCTGATACCACAGTAAACTGACAGTGAATAGCCAGTGGTCCGTTGGGGGTGGGACGCATCGCACAGTAATTATGTGCGTGTTTATGGGCATGGTTGGTCGTAAGAAGGCTTCGATTTCCCGTTTACCCCCCTGTGCTATAAAAAAAGATGCGTTTAATTTTTTTTACTGCAGAAAGTTCATAAAACAGAATTAAATTTGATTGGCAGTCGGCTACTAAGAAAATATTGTTTAGGGTGTAGGTATTGCTAGAACGTATAAACTCTTATGGACTCTTTGGAAAAAGTCATCTTGATAATTACTGAGAGTAAAAATATAATTTCTACTTTTGTCGATT
>JAFELO010000387.1:648150-684816 GCA_017140195.1 Eumaeus atala | reverse complement strand
CTATTACTCGGACATGTTCGCATGTTTTGTGATACCAGCGTATGTGATAAGATTAAGCTCTTTTCTTGAAAATTACTATCAAATAATACAAACATGATGAATGACGTTAAACTATAAATTTATTTTTTAAAACAGGAACGATTAGCAGTCACGAGCTCTCCCACTACTATTTGTTTGGCCTGTCACGCGTGTTCTAAGAACGGATATTTTGCGCGTTACTCATATTGTTGTGAAACGTTTTGATAATCTGTTAAAATCTACCTTTCTAAAGTCAATGACCTTACGCACGTAAACGAACAAAGCATTTTTATTGAAGTGCCTATATTTTGCGTATTTTAAATTGTTGTTATTTTTATGATGGCTGTAAAATGAATGGACGTTATGAATTGATAAGTTATTCTTACATGGTTGTTTTCAGACCAAAGTGCATAAGTAATGTCTACGCATTACTTGCAGCGCAAAAAATTTGGTTAACCGTATTTAACAATAACAAAAGCAAACATTAAACAGCTCTAAATAGTATCTGTTATATATAACAAATAATAATTATCTGTGGACTCGCACCACGTCAGACTAGCCATGTGGTAAGTACCGTAAGGACTTGTGTGACAGGTACTAGACAACAGAAATAAATTTAATATTTTTATATATTTAAGAAATTTTATATATTTAATTTTTTTATTATAGAAATACATATAATTACATATATAAAAATTCATGACCTAGGAGGGATTCTAACCCGCGACCTTTTGCCAAATACGCGGACTAACCGCTACCAACGTAATAATAATTTCCTTGATAGTTACAGTTGAGTTAAGATTAGGACAAAGATTTTTCTTTTTTGTTATTCTTTGTATGTCAAAGTCCTGGGATCACGGGTCAACTAGTCCGGATTCCTATCCCGTGCGCACCTAAAAAATGTTTTTTAGTTTTTCATGCATATTCCAAAAAAAAAAAAATCGAAAGGCATACCAAACTTACATGTCGCATGCGTAAATAAAATATTGTGCGTAAATGTACGAGCCCACTAAATGATTTTAAACGACTTTTTAAAATTAGCTGACATGTCCAATGAAAGTTAGTTTAATCGTATTTTTATAGTAATTGTTATTTTTATAGTATTGCATGACTCGTTTAGACTTGACAATTGTATTTTGCATTATACTAGCAAGACCTTTGTTTTGTATTTTACACAGTTCTGGGCCAGTGTTCCACAAAGAGTGCTACGCGTACTCCTTGGAATACGTGACACTCTCACAGAGCTGATGAAGAACAACCAGATTCTTAGTTTGAGTAAGTGTTACGAGTAGTACAATAACGGAAATGAAGTTGTGATGATCGTATCAACACAACTTATAAAAATATCAAACAGACAACTGCGGGCGCTTGCACTGATTTAGTTGTATGCGAAATAAAAATATAAATTCGTAATGGTTTTTTTGTAACGTAAAAAAAGTACAGTTGTAATATGAGTCACGCTACACATACTTTTTTTTTATTGTTGACGCGGGGAGAAAGCATTTACGGGCCTTAGCTGGCCCTGGGTGAGGTACAGTGGTGTGTGGGGCTCGCGGCACATTTAGTACTGAACACCCACAAAAACCACCGCGAGTGCCATCAGTGCCACCTTTGGTGCCCCGGAACGACAAATAATCAGGGCACCTCGACGGCTAGTCAGCCCCCGAAGGAACCGACGCCACCTCCACAGATGAAGTTTTCCCGCACCACAGGACAACCCCACCAAATTTAGGATAGTGCAATGGGGTGAGGTTCCCACTCTCGCCACTTGCCCCGTGCGCAAAAGCGCCTCCTCCTTTAGCTCTAGTTCTTGTAGACGCGGGGAAACGCATTTACGCGACATCACCAGCCTTGGGTGAGGTCTAGTGGTGTTTGCGGCCTATTAAAGTGCCGAATATTCATCCACTAAAAACAACGCAGGTGCCATTAGTACCACCATTGGTGAGGCGTCTGGGAGCTACCAACCATCAGGACACTTCAAGTCAAGTCAGTCGTCTAAAGAACCGATACTTGAAAACGATTTTTGAAAAGAGATTCCAAGTGACACACGTTAATTCTGTTTCAATATGAAAACAGAAATGAAAAACAGTTTTTTTTTTTTGGAGGGACCTAATACTGGCGGGGCTTGTCTTGCCTCAACAGTTCGACTGACTACGAAGACTTTTGTGTCTTCAGGTTTAGGGAGACGATAGGGGGACAAACCTCTCTCTTTTCCCGCAGAGATGTACCGGGTTGATCGTGGGCGTACCCTATAGTAATTATTTTTGGGACCGAAAAGGGGGAAGCGGTCTCCCTCCCCACTCTAGTGGGACGGCGCGCGCACGATGCCGTTTAAGTTGCGGTGTCGTGGATAAGGATAATTGAGCTCTTTTTCGAAACATGTTAACATACTGTTACCACTAAACCGGCCACCGGCAGTAGCAGGAAATATCACTACCGCCCGCTAGTACAGAATCTACAACACTCGAGTCCGGCTCCCACTTGACGGATATTTTTACCAAGTGAGCTCTGTAGTAAAATTTAGTCTTTCATGTTAAAAGGTTTATTGATCACAAAAACTAAAAACTAAACTGAAGACGTACATATATAATACACAATTGAATGACACTTAAATTTATGTACATTCAGGATTTGTGCAATCCTATTAAGCTTGTGCCAATTCTCAAAGATTGTTCCTAATATTTAAATTGAGGCCACAGTAGAAACCTCAGGGCCACATTGAAACTAAATTTGAATTTAGACAATGTAGAATATAATACAAGGGAAAACGAAACATCTTTTGTCTTTGACTGGAATTTTTATCATTTGTTATTTTTGGTTCAATTTCATATATTTTAATAACGACCGTTTGTAGTCTCGCATTTTCTACAACCTTCTTGTGGCGTATTTTACTAAATAAATACACCTTAATCGTTTTAGTTCGTACGGTAGTACGGGTCTCTCTATCTAACCCGTAAGGGATATGGCGTGAAGATGCATGTGTACATGTGTCCTAAATCGTTTCGTATGGTTAATTAAATGTCACTGTGAGAGTGTAAAATATATTACACCAGTTGACCCGGTCACGCCTCGCTGTTACTGCACACGTTTGCCAAATATCAACAAAATCGGTTTGGTAGTTTTGGAGTCCATCGCGTACAATTACCGTCACTTTTTGTCACGTGAGATTTTTGTATACAAACTAGCAATCCGTTTTTTGTTGACGCGGGGACACGCATTAGCGCGTCTTCACTGACTCTGGGTGGAGTCCAGTGGTGTGTGGGGCTCGCGGCACATTGCCGAATATACACAAACCAGCGCGTCCAACCCAGTCATTCGTGCCGTATTTGTTGAGGTGCCCCGGACAACAAATCTTCGGGGCACCTCGACGGCTGTTCAGCCCTCTAAGGGTCGCCACTTCCACAGATGGGATGGCCCCGCACCACAGCAAACCCCACCGATTTTGGGACAGTGCAATATGGGTAAGGTCCTCACTCATCCTCGCCCCTTGCCCCGTGCGCAGAAGCGCCGCCTCCATTTGCCCTTCTGTCATACGTTCTTATAAGAGGGGTACAAATAGCAGCCCCCTATTCGGTTCAATTTGCTTAACCCAAGGTGTTCTCGATTCACCCCGGGCTACTGAGCCCTATCGCCACGACAAGGCTTGAACCATGGTGGGGGCAATCCGGCCCTGATACATCTTTGAATGACCAGGGCCAACACTTATATACTTATATGCACTAGAACTTTCCTCGTGAACCAAATAAATAAAACCTCATGAAAATTCGTTCAATAGATTTTGAGAGAATCGAGCACATACAGACATACAGCTTTTGAGCACTTTGTTTTATAATAACTATAGATATGTATGGATGATTTCATTGGGAGTTGGGTAAAGGACGCATATTTCTGATATAATTTATTGTAGGAGGATGTAGTGCCATGCATAGTGCATGACACTACATCCTCATGTGCAACGGAATTGGGCCGGCACGACCGGGGAGGTAACCCTTGCTCACATAATACTGCTCCGTGAAATGACATCTCCAGTGTCGCGTTTCGTGCGGATTATGAGAAGCCGGTGGCCCAGCTTAAGGCCCATTAAGGTTTAACGCATAGTCGCATCATCAGACGATTACTGTATTCCTTCTATTCTACAAGAAATCTTAAGAAGAGACCGCGAGTGCGAGGAGGTGACGTAAACGGCAGATGTAGGGGTCTGTATGTCTGCCCTTTTCCAGGTTCGGTAGTAGACAGTTTCATTGCAGCTGAATCGGGCCGGTACGGCTGGGGACCGCGGCATGACAGTTACGCTGTCGCGTTTCATGCAGTTTAGAGTTTCCGGTGACTCATTGGAGAGGAGGAAGAAAAAACTACAACACGCCTGCATAGAAATTACGTTGGATATTTATGGGCAACGATAGTCATCCAGGGGCTTAATTGATCGTTTTATTTTCTACTATCACAAAAAAAAAACCTCAAAAATGATAACAAATACGTTCGGTTGCAAATATATATGCACATTTGCAACCGAACGTAATTATTATCATTTTTGAGTTTTTTGTCGTCAGCGTCAGATGTAGTTGGCAAAACCCCAATAAAGCTTTTAAAACAATAAAATATATATTATACTTAATTTATTTTACATCATATCTTAATTTATTTTAATTTATGCTACTTATTATTCGTGCGTGTAATGTTTTAACAAAAATAAATTGCACGTATTTCAATAAGAATAATTCTTAGGAAACTTAACACTTTGTAATGTTACATTATGAGTAATAATTAATTAATACCCAGTCCTTCATATGATTTTCAAGAGTTAAATGCGATTAATTGATCGAGTTATAGATAAAATATGTCTCATTTCAGTTTTCATTTTCTAATCCTACTAACATTGTAAATGTGTTTTTTTCTGTATATCTGCAATTTTTTTCAAGCGAAATTTACTGATAGAATTTAATTGAAACTGATCACACATATTGATTACACTCTGGAATAACACAAAAAATACTTTGTTTCCCAAAACAAATAATTTTGAGTTTGATTGTACGCGTATGGAACCCCTAAAGACACTAGTTAAATATTGATGTTGATGATGTCTCAACCGCGATAGAATTCGTAAAAGTAGTTTTATTGTAATGAGCTTGTTAAAATTATTTTACCTACGAGAATTAAAACGGTTAAATGATACATTTATTTACTTAGATGTATCCTTAATTTGAGAAAACTTCCATCATCAGACTAGCGTTGTTAAGTTTACTGAGCGTTGGAAGGGCAGCCCTTCAATAGTGAACGGAAAGACACTCAGGATGAAGCCAACTAAAATAATTCATGTGTGCGTACACACATACAACTTTATAAGAATTTAATTCATTTCATTTTATTTATTGATAGTGATCGGGCCCGGCTTCGCCCGTGAGTGACAGGGACTTAAACCTTTAGTAGGTTTTCAGCGTTTGAGGAGTTTAAAATCGACCATATTATATAGACATATAGTTTTTGGTGGCTTTTTTACAATATGTATAGATATAATATTTTAATGTTAATTAGATATTCAGTGCTTAATACTGGAACCACATAAACGCTACTAAGTAATTACTAACAACCAGAACTTATATAGGAGCCCATGGAACCGCTTAATTACAAGTACTAAGTTTCACAGCAACCATGGTCACGGGTGGATTGACCATGGTTGCTGTAAACCTCTGAAATGTCGGGCCTGTTAAATTATTAAATAAACCGCGATAAAATCCTTAAAAACAGTTTTATTGTAATGAATAGCATTCGTAAACTTAAGACATAATTCTATGAATATATTGAAAGATATATCTTTTCGGTTTTCAACAATTAAAACGACTTGATTTTTAATACATTCAACTAATTGTATTTATAATGCAATGCAGTGTCGGTTATACAGTTACGCATCCAACAAATACCATTTCGCGCGTCCGGCTGCTTCGCATTCAAACAGCAGACGCCTCTGTGACTTGAAAGCGCATAACCTCATTAGAAAACCTTACAAATTGAGTGCACACTTAATCTAATAATTTTATTATACATATTCAAAAGGGCTCCGCTGGTAATGGCTCAAATGACCCGCATTCGGGTTTTAATCGTTCAATTAACATATGGAGTCACGTTTTTGAAAGACAATAGCCATCTTTGCAGCGTGGACTGGCACATTGGCGGAGCTCGCTGTCCATATTAATGTATGTTTGTTAGCGGTAAACACGTATTGACATGACGTAACCAGCCAGATATTCGCAGGTTTGGCCGTAGGTACCCACTTAGCCATATATGACTTTGTTTTATTATTGAATGAGTCTGAATGTTCTATTCATAAATTCCTTATTATTTAATGCATATCTATTTTAAACTGTCGATAGTAATTACTCATTTTCGGTAAATACTTGGTTCAGGTGGCGGGGAGCTGCTGGATGCACGTGGCTCGTGACCGTAATAGCGGTTTATGGGGGAGGATTATATCCAGCAGTGGATGTCATCTGAGTGATCATGATAAATACATCATTTTTACAAAAAATATTCTATTTGCTACATATTCTCTTTTTGATCCTTCCACTTCATCTAGTGATTTTTTCCACCCATAAAAATATTTTTGTCAAACCCTGAAAATTAGCTCCCACATTCAGCCTCTTTATTGGATGAAAAGCTTTGTCTGCTAAGCCCTTATGCATGTCCGGTCGGGCACTGAGAGGGCTAAGTCTGGAGAACCTTCATATTTTTCAGATACGATGTTAATTCATATATCGGCAAGTTTTAAAATCGCTACAGTAGGTGACTAACTCATTCTTTTTTTATTTATTTCGACAGATAGGTGAGTCTTGTATTACCTCGACGAAAAAAGATTTTCCTTCGATAGAAGCTGGTACACGCTAAACCATGCATTTTTTTGTTTGATTAATCATATATCATTTTCTTACATACTACCGGACATAGGCTTCTACATATTAAATGATTTATACATAGAAAAAAATGTACCTGCACGCCTATTATCTCGGAAGAGGTGTGCTAGTACATGCACAACTCGTAAGTCCAGTAGATATACTAGAACACCCACGATTAGCCAAATTATTCATAGAACGTATCATAAATTTGTTGTAATTTAGCCCGTCCATATGCTAAGCTGTCAGTATACTTTCAGTCTTCAGCAGTTTATGAACTAAACATGTTGTAATTCCATAAAACCTAAAAAACAGAAGCAGCTACTATAATAATTGAAAGCTAGGAATTTTATTATTCTATATAGCAAGATAGAGGGACTGTCCGCAAATTTTCGGCTAATGGAATGCATTACACTTGAAATTAAACACGTTTTAAGGAAAAACGCTTGAGGAAATTCTAGAAGTACCTAATATATGCCCATTGCCTATAAAGTTTTGATAATTCAGAGGAGTTACATAAACATCATTGCAAATATTTGGTTTTCTGACACAGTTATAACGTATGACTGACAGAATGTCAAACTCACATACCGCTTACGGAAACGAGCCCGGGTTCGAATCCGTAAGTCGAGAGATTAGATTGATAGAAAAATAACGCGACTTTAGAGAGCTAGAATAATAAATAAATTAAGAATACGGCTTTTACCGATTTATAGCGCAAATCGACCCCCTCCTTCAGAGGGGGGGAGGGGCGAGGAGGCCGGCCTCCTCAGATAAGCCAAACACTAAACGAGCTCAATTATCCTTATCGACAACACCGCAACTAAAACGGCATCGTGCGCGCGGCGTGCCACTAGAGTGGGGAGGGGGACCGCTTCCCCCTTTTCAATCCCAAAAATAATCACTATAGGATACGCCCACAATCAACCCGGTTCATCTCTTCCCATCTGCGGGAAAAGAGGGGGTCTGTCTCCCTATCGTCTCCCTAAACCTGAAGACAAACAAGTCTTCGTAGTCAGTCGAACTGTTGAGGCTGGACTAGCGCCGCCAACCAGTATTAGGTCCCTCCGAAAAAAATAATAATTTGGTTTTCTACGAGACCAGATTGCCTTTCGAAGTAAATTAAATATGTTTTTAACTATATATTTACCACTAATATTATAAATCCATAGGACGTGTTTGGTTGAAAGCGTAAAAAATTTGAAATATTTGATTTGGAAATTATTTGTAAATTTTTCCGTATTAGATAACACTGCCAAAGATGCCATCCACCCTCAGCTAACGATACTGCCAACAGAAAGCTCAGTAGCCATTGGAACTGTAGTCGCTTGATTCATATGTTGCGTTGTCAGTCCTTCTTCAACAGATGAAGCTGCCAAAAGAAAGCTCAGTGACCGCTCGTCACCTCATATTTTTATATAGTATCAGGGGGCATACGGGAAGTTGATAGTCGGAGGCGTGTCTTCCTTCTTTCTAATGGGTCACTGGGAACTCATAAACCGCACCAGATACAGCGTTATTTTATAGCATAAGGGGGCAAACGTGCTATCGGAGCCTTTTGATGACCACCGACGCTGTCAATTTACGCCAGTATCAAGTCAGCGAGAGGTACTTCCCGGGTCGTGCCGACCCAATTCTGTTGCAAAGGAGGATGTAGTGTCATGCACCATACATGGCGCTATCTCCTCCTATGCAGCATGGCACTACCTCTTCCTAAAACAACAAGTCTGATACTTGATGGTGGTATCATATGAGCGAGAGGTACGACATGCCTGCCTCACTCTAATACAATCTCTTACAACGTGGCGATACCTCTTACTAACATAGCACTAACTAATTAAATTCAAAAATCATCATGTCTACTTATTCAAAGGATACTTTTTGTCTTAAATATCGCGACACAACTCATTAGTAGTTCCGAAATGTATTGTTCTAAGAATATGAAGACCGTTGTACACAGCTCTGACCTATTCAAATCGGACGGTTAACGACTTTGGAATAATTAATGAAGAGTTGTACGAAGTCAGCGCTTTCATATTAAGTGTTATACAAACAGTTTTCACCTCTTATAATATAATATAAATATAAATAAAGCTTATTTATATACATGTACAATGTAAACTTTTTGCCTTCTGCAACGATTTGCATCAATGATGAAAGTCAAGATGACTGATCTTGTGGATAACGGATAGTGGATTATTATATTATTTTTTGGAAGTGCCATGCAGCATAGGAAGAGGTAGTACTCGTCATGTCTTCGCACTCTTCCCGTTGCCGGGTCGAGGGGGGTCCAGAGCTTCAATACGAGGCTGTGGTTGATGCGAGGTCATGTTGACCTCTGAGTGCGAATGCACATATGTTTATGTGCCTGGGCTATTGGTATCTCTGTACGATCGGCGTCTATCCATTTGTCGGGGCACTCTCACAGGTCCCAGAGCGAACTGGGAAACGTGTATGGTTCCACTCCTGTGATGGCCCTATGGACAGGCACCGAATCGCACGCTGTGTTTATGATACTGTGTATTGGTGGAAAAGTAAAGGTCAAAGGTCAGACGCGACAAACAGAAGAAAAGAAAGAAAAAGAAAAAGATGGGTCCTGGCCGTGAAGTTGTCACGGGAGAAGCGGCGGGGAAGAGGTAGTGCCTTTAGTTTAGCTTTATATTATTAGAATACACCCCTAACACCCCCTCCAGTGGGCCACCGGTTAATTACAGACCACAAGAAATGCGACACTGAAGATGTCTCTATACGGCTTTATTATGTGAGCGAGAGGAACGTCCCCGGTTGCGACCGCCCAATACCGTTGCATAGAAGGATGTAGTGTCAAGCACTCCGCAGGGCATTACCACCTGAGCTCCTGTGAAGAAAAGAGCTCTCCCTAAGGTGTAGAACAGTACCCATCTATTCCAATAATATAAACCTGAAGAATTTGTTTGTTTGAACGCGCTATAGCCAGCCCGAAACAATATTTTTTATGTAATTTTCCACTTATCGAGGAAGGCTGTGTACTGATTTAATAAAATTTACTATAAAAATTGGACCCTAAGGCCTATTACTACCTAATATACCATGGCACTTTGACGAATAATGCCGGTGTTACGCGGATGGCACCACGGGGTAATGCTAGCTCAAGCTTAGGATTCATTGGAAGATGGAGTTGTGACGTTACTAGGTGAGACTCCGGACAATTACCCACATATTGTACCAGGTCCAAGTTGGGGGTCATCAGGACAACTCCGTCTCGGCTTCTTTATTTTATAGTCTAAGGGGGCAAATGAACCTGGTGATTTTTAATTACTACCTACATCCATGCACATAACTGGATTTATTTCCTACTCCTCCCATTTTCTCCTGATTAAATTCGTTACGGGTTCCATGACAAATTTAGCTATTCCCTCGGGCTCCCTGCGATCATATCAAGGGGTCATCGGTGGTCGCCGCTGTCGATCCTGGCTTTACAGGAGTTGCAGCGTTGGGAAAAAGTGGGGCGGGCCAAGCTCGATAAAAAACCATACATATACAGGTCATTGATATAATAATAATAATGAACATTTATTTTCAGAAAAAATCCATAGTTTTGTAAATGTAAATAGAATAACAAGTATAAAACAAATGACAAATTTCATATCACTACTCGCAGGTTGTGTAGACGCGTCGCACCCTTTTTCTCTTCACCTCCTTTGCTATCGGAAACCCAAGAAACGCACAGAACAAGAAGGGTAGTGTCACACTGCGTAGGAGGAGGTAGTGCCATGCATCCTTCTGTGCAATGGAATTGGACCGGCACGACCAGGAAGGTACCTCTCGCCCTCATAATACCGCCGTAGTGAGATATCGTCACTCTGTCACGTTTCGTGCTGTTTGTGAGTAGTCGGTGTTCCATCGGGGGGAAAGGAGCGCAACGCATCGGCATAGTAATTATGTAGATGTTCATGGGCGTCGGCAGTCGTAAAAAGGCCACGAAGTTTCGTTTGCTTTAAAAAAATAAAAGAAAACATAGTTGCCTTTGTGTGGCGATATCATGAAGGGGAGAACCTCGTGCAGGTCCAATTCAAATGGGATGCAGCATTGCGATTGTTGCAAGTATATCCGTGGACAGAGACGGAGAAGAGGCTGATGATGATGACGCTCGAGTAGTTAGCTTTTTTTTAAATAGCTTAAGGGGGCAAATGAGCAATTGGAACCTGTTCATGACTACCGATGCCCATGGACATTCGCGTGATTGCTACGCCGCGTTGCCCTCCTATCACCCCCCCCCCCCCTGCTGACAGGAGGACGACGCGTCTGCGTAACAATAATGCTAGAGTCCATGGGAGTCGGTAGTCATCAAAAGGCATCGATTTCTCATTTGCCAACATCCGCAATGAAAAAGAACTTTGTAGGCGTAATTCGATAGGTTTTTAGAACGTGAAATGTCTGACAATTATTAGATTAAACGAGTGTTAAAACTTCCCATTGAAAACATGAAATGTCATGTTTATGTCAATAGATACCAGTAAGGAGTTCTCATCTTGGTGTTCACTAGTATATTATTTATTTAACTAGCCGTTCATGGATAAGAACTGATAAAATATTATATTACATATGAAAGGTTTGTTTTATAATTATTTTCTTATAAAATATATGTCAATGGGGAATATGTACGGGCAGTTTACTGATTTAATAAAATTTACGATAAAAATTGGACTCTAAGGAAAGGAGGGCACAAAAAAAACAGTAATTATGCGGATGTTTATCGGCGTCGGTAGTATAAAAAAGTGATAAGTTATTTTCCCTCTACGTTTATTTGCTTATCATGGAAAAATACTGAATGTAATTATATATAATATCGTAGTCGGATCGCCTAAGTCGCCATATTTCATTACGGCTAGCCGTCTCCAAAAACAGGACTATTTCGTTTTGTGGCGGGCTAAAAAATTTGCCTGATTGAATCCGTATTCAATTCCGTGTGTGTGAAATTCCGCCAGAAAGTGTTACACGTTATTCAAAAAGACTACCCCTGTTAAATTAAATTGGATCATTATCCGCCGCCCTGACACATTTTAGTTCTTAATTATAACACACGTGGCATTGCTTGACATGACAAAAACAATTCGATTATCGAATACAAAAAAATACTATATAGTTTGTAAATACAGAGAATTAGAAAACGATGCCTGTCCAGGTTTGAAGTGTTAGACGGGACCGTAACTTCCGACTAAGCTTTCGTGATTAGGTAGTTTCGCACTTGTATCTATCACTTTCACTGCCGAAAATTAGGAGGTTTAATGAGGCTGAACGTCGGCTGCCATATTGAAGAACGTCCCGCTTCGACAACATACATTACGCTACGACATATAATATACCATCGATCCTATGTATAGTTTTTATTTTTTACTGTATTCGAAGCCATTGTTGTTGTCATGTCGATCAACGCCGCAAGTGTTAAAATTGGGAACTAAAAACTGACAAAAGGGGCAGATGATGACACAAAAATTTGATTTTGATTTCAAGTATAATTTGTTATTAACTTTTTTAAATTGTTTAACTTCTCAAAAATTAATAATAAATTTGTAATCAACATTCATTTCTACACAGAAACAAGAAACGGTAAGTAAAGTATTTATGTATATTACGGATAATAACTTTTAAACACTTAACATTTTGATTATTATCTTTTGTCTCAACAAATAGAGCAATTATTATTTTTATTGCCTCATAAATTTATTAAAATGCTAAAAATAATTTGCCTTTTATTTTTTACATTACTATGTATTTCCATGAGCCATCGCGACCTTAAGACTTAATAAGCATATTGAAATTATGTTGACATTTTATACATTTTATAAGGCAGTTTACAATCAACTTTTGTGTTTCAAAATTTTAATTAGCCTGTTATAAGTGCAATGAAGCTTTTTTTGATAAACATAATGTGATAAAGTACATTATTTATTGATAGTGAAGCATAAAAATGCAGGAATTTTGTATCGGATATTATCTTCCATAGTTTTTTTGTGTAATTAACGTTATAGATATATTTAGTGAACCTTTGAGTAGTAATGTGATACCTTTGAACGTATTTACACGAACAGCCGCGGTTATGTATATGATAAAGCTAAAGACAAAATAATGTTTATGGTTTTAAACAAATGTGTGAACGTCTCTACAGCAGTGTACTTTCAGACAGTCTGTGCATACCTAGTGCTGTTTTCGTGTCACGACGCGTTGATATGTGTATTAATTATTGTAATAACCAAATATATTATTAACTTAGGTATAGTAGTACATAAAACTTGCCATTTGTGTTATATTTACTTTTCTATTTACATTTACAAAACTATGTATATTTTCTGAAAATAAACTTAGTCATTATTATTATGCGAGGGTAGATTGAAAAATATTTGGCCATACTAAATCAGTTATATTTTATTTTTCTTCATAATCACCATCAAGTTCGATGCACTTTTACCATCTCCCATTTGAAGCATTTAGACTGTTAAAAAATGATTCTTCCTTAGAGTTAAAATATGCGTCTACTGTTGCTGTTTTGACCTCGTCATTTGTCGAAAATCTTTAACCTCACAAGTGCTTTTTAGGTTAAGGAACAGAAAGAAGTCCGACGGTGCTAGATCAGGTGAAAATCATCTGCCTCAGCTTCAAATAATTACAAATAGTCACGTGAATAGTCGCGGAACCCATCTCGCAGACACTTGTGGAAACCCATTTCGTCGACTATGATGCTTTCCGTTCGTTTATAAGAGATGTCTATATTCTCGGCTATCTGACTCATTTTTAATCTGTGATCTTCCATAATTAAATCAAGGCCTTCCAGAGCGGCGTTCATCTTTTACAATGTCTCTACCACGCTTGAATTCTGCTATCCACTTTTTGGCGGATGAATAAGACAGAAAATAATCCCCTGAATACTTACCATATCATCATGGATGGCTTTCGGTGATAGCCCCTTTTTGTGGAGGTACTTAATGACGGCACGCTATTATATTTGCTCCATTTGCAGAAACTTTTTTTTACATAGCAATGGGATATCCATTGCTATGTTAAAAAAAAATTAAAATCACAACTAATCATCGAACACGTTTCAAAGTTCCACAAACAACCAGTTTTAACTGAACTAAATAATGTGGGTAGTTTCGATTTTTAGAACTGAATGAATCTCTGTTAGGCCGAGTACTTTTCAATCAACCCAGATATATGCAATTAAAATAAGAGGTAGTGCCGTGCCGCATCGCATTGAAGTTGATGCATATCTAGCAAAGGGTTTATATGGGCTGCCTTATGACGACAGTCGTGATCGCTGATGTATCCAGTTCAGCCCCCAAGACCAAGGTGAGGACCTGGGGCGCATCACTTCTTTTTCTTCTTTTATTTGTAATACACAGAACAACCTGGGACTTACTTTTCTCCAGTGAAAATGCGTCGCTCAACGAGTTCATGTTAACCTTTCTTAATATGTAACCTTATATAACACAGAGACACAGGAATCCCAGAAGTATTAGATGCAAAATTTGAAACTAGCACTAGTACTCGCAGTTTCAAATTTCGCATCGGCGTTCTTTTTAGGATGTAGATGTTTCACTACGTGATGTTGCGAAATGAGAGCCATAAGGGGTTTTTGGTCGTAGAGCACGGAGGTAAAACCGAAGGAGACTGCCAGTAATATTATTCTGTGATCTCACACCTATTCAGGATCAACCACTGGACTATAAATGTGTGATAAAACTGAGAACCGCTGAATCATCCAAGTCCATTATCTCTGTCCTTGGCCTGGATGTTGATCCAATTTAAATACTTTTGAAAAGGAACCAGGGAGAAGATAGAAAACCTTAAGGATATTTTCCTAAGTTACTGATAATGCTTCAAGATAACTTTGGATTCAACCTTTAACGGTCCACTGTTATATTCGAATGGAAATTTAGTAATTCGTAATTTAATGAGAAATCTGAACAATACTTCAAAAGAGCCACAAGTGCGATGTTAGTGGGGACAGCACTAGAGCGTACCCGACGCTAGATAGGGCCGCATTCCTCTGGATCCTATAAGAGCAGCATATTACTGGTACTCCTTGTCGGCGGAACAGATACATACACTATCAGCAAGTAACACCACCTCTATCGAGGAAGGGACGTCCTTGCTTCCACGTTCGGGCTACGGTGGAGGAAACTCATTTTCTTTATTGAATAGGGGGCTAACGAGCAATCATAGCCTTTTTACGACTACCGACGCCCATGAACATCCACAGCAATGCCCTCCTTCCCCACAATGGGCCCCCGGGTACTCACAAACCGCACTAAACGTGACACTGAAGATGTCACTTTACGGCGGTATTATGTGAGCGAGAGATACCACCCCGGTCGTGCCGGCCCAATTCCGTTGCATACGAGGATGTTGTGATGACACTAAATCCTAAGTCACTGAGCACTATGCATGGCACTACCTCTTCCTAAAACTGTATATACTTCTACCACCCGGCTTAAACCCGAAGGTTTGCCCACAGCAGCTCCAATTTATTTGAACGGTCATTCTGTTTTTACGATATCTTTTGTTAACGATCACTAATGCGGTTGACCTCCTGCCACTCACATCCACACCGGGCTAGCTACGGAATGGTGATATTTCCCCTTGATCCATATTCAGCGCGTATTACAGTCTCGAACCATGATGTCTGATGTCCGTTCGTAATCTTTACCTGTTACTTGTGTAATGTATTCTTTTCATGATATCTGATGAAGAAAGAAACAATTCTATTGGTTACATTATCATAATTTCAAAGAAAGAAATTAATACTACCTTTTTGTACTTGACTTGATGGGATATTTGAAAAGTTTCTTGGCTATACATGTTGTCCTTTTTCAATCTTTCTCTCCAGTGGGCCAACAGAAACTCACAAACCTCTAAGTCATGACAGGTTAACTATAGCTTTTCGATGGTATCGTCGGAACACTACCTCGTACCGGATGATTGCTAGAATGCAGGTTGGTGAACTTCACATAGAACATATGAGGTTCACTAAGCCACAAAAAGAGGTTTTGATCCTCCATATGGTTTCAAGTAACGTTGACGATATGAAATTTACAAAATCATTCTTTAGGGGTGCATGGTTCTGACATAGAACCCTGGCCGCTTACGCCTTAATTATATAACTAAACTAATTATATAGCGAAACATTGGTTCATTACTAATTAAAAATACGAATAATTCTTACAAACAAAGTAACAATCAGAATTTATGTTTTTGCTAAATTTCAGCTACAGTGGTGACATCTACAGAGATTAGCCAACCGCGCAGGACATAAGGACTGTGCACAAGTGTGTTCAGGCACAAGCATACTCTCTATTCCGTCATTCCCCAAATCCGATGTGACGGCATTCCGACACGACTGAAGAAATATCAGGCACAGGAGCGAAGGACTTAGAATGCTCTGCGAGACACGATTGTAGCTCCGTTAACTTCTAGGAACTGGATATTATTATTAGAAATGGAAATACAAGAACACTTTTTGGTTCGTCCCGGAATTCGAATACTGGACCTCAAGCACTGTTGTTGCACATGCTTGCCACTGGTAAATAAAAATTAGTTTTTTTACACATGAAATATTTGAACATTTATATATACATGAATACAACATATAGATGATATGAATTGTAATTAACACGGAATAATTAATGTGTTTCCAGTTATATACATTATTGATACCGATCTCGAGCCTTTTAGTATTGATGTACCAAATGCAATCACTCTACGCTCTACATAATTTATTACGGGGTGAACGTATAAAAAATCCCCAATCGAATACATTGCGTTTAAGTTACCTGTAATTATTCAGGGCGTTTTGAAAATACGAGCAATGATACGCGCGTCGGCTAAGACCGTCGTTAAGGTTGTATTTGAGAACAAGATCGTGGGTAGAGATATCTCGTTTAGTTTAATTTATTTTCCCCGGGGAGGTGTCTAATGACTTGCTGCGTGTGGCCTGACATTCTTATCGAGTGGAGGCGCTCCGATAATATTTTTGAATATTAATGTCAATAACGTATTGACACACACTAAGCTCTACTATTTTTATGTGTGTATGGAGTGTGTATGGAATAAATTTAATTAAAGCGTTGCGTCATGAATTATAAGAACGGATAATGTTACTTGTGTTCATGAAATTAATGTTGGCTATGTTTTTTCTCTGTAGCAGAAAGGATATTGTTTTCGTAGGGATGAATAATGGTGAATGTCCATTGGTGTGTTATATGTATTGTTCTTTGTTTAAATTTTCGTTCATAATTGTCAAGTAGAATTCTTTCTCCTTTTCTACTGGATGGAATCGATATTTACAGGAAAAGGACAGAATTTTAACAAGTTATGACATAGTGTTAGTACGTTAGTTTAAGTTAGATAATATTAATAACAGGCTGTAAATAGACTGTGGATAAAATGACATCTACTGTCAGACAGAAAGCCGAGACAGCTATACCTGGAAACATGAAATTTAGTACAGAGGTTCCTTTCATTGTGACAAGTGAGCAAAGAAATGATTTTTAGAAATTCAATCCTCAGGAGTGAAAAAGGGGTAAATTTGTATTGAGGAATTACACCATATTAGGTGAGTGAAACTGCGGGGCATGCGTTATACAATATAAACGGAAAACCAGCAAAATTTAAAATTTTAGAAACCTTTTAAGGTCCCAAAACTTCTTAATTTTCTCACTTTACTAGTCTCCATAGAATCGTATCGTGATGTTAAATAGCTAAGAACTGGATTAGCAAGTTCAAATAAATAATCTCTTTAGATTTTATTAAATTTAAATAATCTATACTTTGTAACAGACAATTGTTTTTAAAAGTAACAATTCAATAGAATAGATAAATAAAGTTTGAGAACAATCTAAATGTAAATTTTAAAATCTTGTAGATTTTTTTTAACATGGAGCTTTTTAGGAAACATTAAAACACGTTAAAGAGTCGAGTCCCACCAATAAAAGTAAATTAAAAATAAAAGTGTCCCATCGGAGGTGTAAAATAAACAGGCCGTCCCGCCATTAAGGCCTGGGCCATCGGTTGTATTAATTTGTATTTAAGTGTATTGAACAAGATAAAAATAAATATACGAGTGCGGCCGTTGGTATTACGTGTCGCCTTATCGATATGGTTGCTATCTCGCCGTGAATAATCTTTATTGGGATTCCTTTTTATTATTCGTCTCGTTTCACGTGCATAATAAGTTTTATGTGGTATGTGTAAGCGGATATGGGTGAGTAATTATAGGCGTTCGTGGAAGGGGTTTGTTCACGCTGATGGGACACTTCGCTGGTGGAACCTCACCAGTGCAACCGAGGATGGTGTCCTGTCGCTGATAGATTAGCGCCAGGACACGCCAGTCCGCCGCAATGGTTTTTGGTCTGTAGCGGTACGGTTGCAGAGTCCGACACCCCCTTCCAGCTTAACCAGGGCCAGTTAGACGTTGCAAAAAGGACATGCGAAGACAAAATCTGCTGATAGTGGCTCATATTTGGGTCGGATATGTCATCTATTCGGCCTTATCGGTCCATTGCTGCACTTAGGCCTCTTTCCTGGAACGCCAAGACGGCCGATCTCCTGCAACCGCACGGAGAGCGCCTTCCCATCTGGCGAACGGTCGAACAACACTTCGTTTTCCTAGACGCGACCTCCACACCGGGGCCTTAGTGGCCCATCTGTCATCAGATATTCTAAGTGTGTGACCAGCCCGTTGCCACTTCAGCAAGCCTATTCTTCACGTGAGTACATATTATATGCTCACCATATGTAATATAAAAATATCTGGCAATAGGGATCGAGTCTATTATACAATTATATGTTAACGCAAGACTTTGTAAGAGACAAGGGATTCATACCACTTCGTCGAAGAGATACAACAACTACATCTCTATGACAATTAAATTATGCTCAGTTTTGATTTACAACAGGGGTCCTATTTAAATGCTTACCAATAGAGAAGTGCATATCAATAGTAATAGGAAAGCCGAAGGATACTAACCTAAAACTGGAATATGCAGAGCTATTAAAACATTGCCTCACGTCTGGCCATATGATGTGGAATCATCAATTCTACAAACAAGTAGACGGAGTAGCGATGGGTTCACCAGCATCCTCTGTAGTCGCAGATATCTTAATGGAGGACTATGAGAAGGTTGCCCTTCGAACTTCAGCTATAATACCAAGGTTCTACAAGAGGAATGTTGATGATACTTTCACAATTTTACCTAAGGATCAAGAAACCATATTCCTTAACCATCTAAATAGTATAAACTCCAAAACACAATTTACAATGGAGTTAGAGGCAAATAATTCTTTGGTTTTCTTAGATGTTTTGATCATCCGTAATCCCAGCAACACGTTCAGTCATACAGTGTATAGGAAATATACCCATACTGATCGGTATCTAAACGGAAATTCTCACCACCATCCAACACAGTTGTCTACCGTGGGTAAACCTTTGTTTCAGAGGGCACGAGGTATTTGTGACAAGCAAAAACTGGACACCGAACTTCAACATGTCAAGCAAGTTCTGCGAGACAAAAAGCTTCGGGTTCCCCGTCTGCTCCACAGAAGCCGAGTGAAACCAACCACTGTCGAGCGCTTACCTGCAATATTATATGATAATATGGGATAACTGATAAAATTCGCTATGCATATTCTCAAGCGAGCTTCAATAAAAACTTATTTTAAGCCTCTAAAGAAGATTAGTCAGTTCTTACCATCAGTGAAATGCCATATCCCTCAAGATCATCAAGATGCAGGAGTGTACAAGCTTGATTTTGACTGTGGACTCCCCTATATAGGGCAAACTAAAAGATCTATAGAAACTCGCGTTAAGGAACATATAGCCGATATGAAACACAAAATATGCGGTCTGTGAGCATGCTGAAGTTGGCCCCTGCCATTACGTTAGACTTGATAAAGCGCAAATCCTCACTAGGGAACATCGATTCCTTCCAAGGATGATCCGTGAGGCTATTGAAATTAAAAAAAACATCCAAATTTCAATAGAGAAGATGGCTGGGTAATTCCCTCTGCTTGGAACCCCGTGGTGAACATAATCAAATCAAAAATAAATTTAACACCTAAAGACTGCAAGATATAATAAGTACTGTTTGCGTTAATCGGAACAACTAAAATTATAATTTTTCGGGTACTTTTAAAAACTTGGTACATCAGGACATCTGTCATCTCAGTCCACCCGTGACCATGGTTGCTGTAAAGCTTCTGAAACGTCGGGCTAGATAAATAATTAAATAAACTGCGATACAATCCGCAAAAGTACGAGTACGAAAGTACGTAAGAGTTTGGTTATGCTGCATTGTAGACAAATTGGTACGGCGCGACCTGAGAGTTGCGACGCATTTCGTGTGGGCAAGAAAAAGGGCAACGTGTCTACATAACCTCTACGCGGATGTTTGTGAATTTGGGTAGTCACCAGAAGGCTATCTTAATGCCTTCCTCCTTCTGTCCTCCACTCCATTGGGCGGTGAACGAGAGGTACCTCCCCGAAAGAAGAAAAAAGTTCCCCGCTGAACGTGCCGGCTCGATTAGCATCTATGTTAATGGGTTAATAGGCGACAATAGTGACCAAATGGCTCCGATGGCTCGTATGACCCACAATGATTTTAAAAAAGTATAATGACTTTTAACAAATAATAGAAAATAAATACCTTTTCTATTCCTTTCTACCTCAATACTATATTTTTTAAACAATAAAATGTAATTGGTGTAAAAATATTTCGCAATATTTTTGTTTACCTATTTCGAACATGAATGTACACACCATGTGTCGGACGAATTTACAGCTGAAATGAAATCGTTTTTTTTTAATTCAAATTTATTAAGGTGTAATTTTATAAGATAAGGAAGTAAGCTTGTACTCTGTATTCTCATTTCTACGCAAACATCAATAAACCGCACGGAAAATAATAAACAAAGTTTTTAAATTTTATTTAAAAAAAATTGAATTTAATTTTTTTGGAATCCACCGATATAAAATGTGTGGAAAATCTAGTTTGATTAAAGCTATGCAAACGGAGTTTTTAAAATCTAAAGTGTTATAAATCTCCTCTATGTTATAAATCGCCTCTGTGGTGTAACGGGAAGGGTGTCGCCTGCTAAGACCGTTAAGGTACTTTTCCTTATGTTATAAATACAGTTTAAATGTATACATTTTTACAAACTCTATTTTATTTTACTGTATTATATTTATAATATATTTAGCTTTGTTTAATATAAAATAAAAATACGGTCCGGTTGAGCTTCACAGTAGCAATGGTAACCCACAACCTCTTGATTAAAAAACAAGCTGCAAGCGAACCTGATTCGCCCATGAAAGATTCCATAGCAGCAAACAAAAAAAAAGTCATATCTTCTCCTCTAGCTCCCCCTTCCTACTTACTATATTGATTTTGTTCACATCAAATTTAGGGGGGAGAAGCACGCATGCTTTTTGACAATTTAGAAGCGAACATCTCACAAAGTATCGAAATATTCTTACTTAGAAACCTCCAGCTCAATAAAGAAATCAATGGTTCCCCATATGGCTATACTCTCTCAAAAAGAAAACATCCGTCAGTTACATGTGTGGAGTTATGACTGACAAAATGACAAACTCACACACCGCTCACGGAAACGAGCTCGGGTTCGAATCCGTAAATTGAGAGCTTAGATCTATAGAAATAAAATAACGCGACTGTAGAGAGCTCTAATAATAATAAATAAATCAAGAACACGGCTTTTGTCGATTTGTAGCGCAAATCAACCCCTCCCGTCAGAGGGGGGGGGGTGAGGAGGCCGGCCTCCTCAGATAAGCCAAACATTAAACGAGCTCAATTATCCTTATCCACGACACCGCAAATTAAACGGCATCGTGCGCGCGCCGTCCCACTAGAGTGGGGAGGGGGACCGTTTCCCCCTACTTCGGTCCCAATAATAATTACCATAGGGTAACGCCCACAATAAGATTCCGGTTTGTCTCTTCCCATCTGCGGGAAAAGAGGTGGGTCTGTCCCCCTATCGTCTCCCTAAACCTGAAGACAAAAAAGTCTTCCGTAGTCATTGGAACTGTTAAGGCTGGACAAGCGCCGCCAATCTGTATTAGGTCCCTCCGAAAAAGAAAAAAAATACATGTGTGGAGTGCTACCCTTAATCATTAAATTTTTCAAAATCTTACTACATAATTTTGTATCGTTTGTGTAAATGCCGTCGGAATTGCAAACATCCATTACTTATAACTAAGTAAAACGTCTGTCGAGTCTGTGACATGTGTGACGGACGGACAGACAGACATGACCAAATTATAATGGTTCCATTTTGTGCCATTTGGCTACGGAACCCAAAAACTGTTGTAGTAATAAACTTTGATAATGCAGATGTCGCTGGGTGTCTTTCAATAATTAGCAATGCAATATGCTATAAGGATCTCAATGTTCGGACATCACAACGCTCACTCACTATTTTTATACAAGCATCTTTACAATCTTAACTTAGATTTAAATGTCATAAAAACGACAAAAATAAGTTTTTAAATATTTTATGTAGACATACGTTTCTATAAACACACATAAAGTTTATGACATGATACTATGCACGCAGGAGCCAGTCCGATACAGTATAATTAGTAAAAGAAGCATAGGAAGTATAATTTATACCTCGTCTTATACTTAAATTAACACCGAGTCATTTCTGAAGAGAAATTAAAGCACTCAATCCCCTTTTATGAGGCATTTATGACAATCGTAAAATTGTGCTTGTACAAGATTATTTTTACGAGTTTTTATAATTTTTTATAATCGTACGACAGATTTTTACCAACGAAAACATTGCTTAGGACTTTTAAAAATAATCATACATTTATATACGGCGTTACATTCTGCCTCGTGGTCTAGCGGTTAGCATGTTCTACCGCAGTCTTGATGTCCTGGGTTCGAATCCTGGATCCGACCAAGGAGTTATTGGGATTCCCAATCGATTTCCAGTAACAGGCCGGAGTCTCGAAGGTGTTACACCCCCGTGCCTCGGAGAGCGCGTTATGCTGTTAGTACTGCGTCTGATTTCTCGCCAATCTCTTCGGAATAGGAGAATGAGGGAACAGGGAGTGGACTTACTTGTGGCCTGTACACTCACTTATGCATTTATGTCCTGCGCAGTTGGCTCGTCTACAGAGGTTTTCGCTGTGGCTGAAATTCTGCTAGATCTAGATAGAAGAAATTCAACGATAAGTAAACTTGCCTTGAGCTATATGAGCGTATATTGCTAATAGGTTTTTTTTTTCATTTACATGACAATACCGAATACACAGTAAAACCACTGCCAGTGCTATCGGCGCCGCATTTGATGAGATGCTCCGGAGTAAGGAAGCACCATAATTATACCTTAAAAAAATCAATTTATTTCGGATAACTGTAAGATACATGTTTAACAACATTATGAGCTTATGAGTTGTTTTAGTTAAGCAGTTATAAACACATTTAGATATAATTAAACAATTACAATTACAAATATTTTTAAAGGCCGGCAACGCGTCTGCAAGGCGATCAGTATTGCAAATGTCTATGGGCAGCGGAAGTCACTACCCTGCTCGTATGTTCCGTATCTCATAAGAAAACTATTAGTCAAAAATCTGATTAATACTTAATAAAAAATCATAGAGGAAAAACATCTTCTATTACACACTATACAAAGATCACAATTCTTCTTCAAATCGAAATCGAATTTAATCAATAAGCTGATAGAGTATGTATCTCTGGAGACTTATTGAAAATAGGTACGGAAAGCAAGAAATAATAGCTTATTTGTGAGAAAACTAAGACACACACACTTGTAGGTCAGTGCCTAAAGATTTAATGTGTCACAAATTGGTCCCAATTTTTGAGACATATCCGTCCAATGTAACCTGGGCAGTTCCCGGGAAAACACAATCACATTTCACAGAACAAACATTTAAAACATGCACACTCTTGGCATATGTTATTTTAATTACGAACACAAGTATGCAAATTAATGTGTTTTGGTTGAATGAGCGAACAGACCGTCTGGCGTGCATATTTGCACAACCTTGGCACTCAACATTGACAGCACACCTGTTTCTCTCTAGGAGCTTACATGATGTAAAAAGGTTACGCATCAACTGGACGCATTACAGATGGAAAAGATTCAAGGATAATATAGTCACAAATGGACTGACAACCATAATAATTACGTTTTATTTTTATTCAGATTTGGCCGCTAAATTTAGGCCTCTTAAACAAGCTCAACATCACGTAGCAATGGTAAGAGCTATGCTTCATATTTCTCTGAGAGGTACAGACCCCCTCTTTTACCGCAGATGGGAAGAGATGGCCCATTGGAGGGGGGGAGGGGAGGTGAAAAAGGAGGGCAACGCAACGGCATAATTATGCCGACGTTCATGGTCATCGGTAATCGTCGCATGTAACCGATAGCGCGTCTGTCCCCCTACGTTATAAAAAAAAAAGAAATTGCACTAAATGTTAAATTACTGACATGTTTGGAAAACAAAAATATTTTGGTAGCATTTTAAATGTTAATTTGTTTGAATAAATACCACCTTTATTTATGAAACGAAACAACTGTACTGTGCAGGTGAATTGTTTATAATTCTTTATGCATTTAAATAATTGGCATTAATAAATTTAATCGTATATTTCAAGCTTAAATAAATGTCGTGTGATCACCCATATGTCATTTCATGTGTATTTTGGGGACATGGTGGGATAAGAAGACCCAACCCCACGAATTTGATGGTGGTATAATATTAGACATACATATGTTTTTTAGACTACACGGCTGAAGTAAAACCTGTGTTAGATTTTACTGTTCTTTTCATTAGAATTCGATGCGATGACACAGAATACAGAGTAACATAATAATCTCAGTGTATTTTATTTATTGTTAACATATAATATTATTGAAATAATTAAAAATATATTTTAATTTAATTCGTCTCGTAAATAATGTTTCCTGTTGAAAGGAAAGACAAGATTACTTCGCATCAAATCTCTCTATTAAGCTTCTTTCGATCGATACAATTTTAATTACTTTTAAAAATATTCCTGCCGATATTTAAATTAAAATATATCAATAACAATAATTTAGTAAACAAGGTTGTGTGAT
Organism: Eumaeus atala; assembly: GCA_017140195.1. Taxonomy (NCBI): domain Eukaryota; kingdom Metazoa; phylum Arthropoda; class Insecta; order Lepidoptera; family Lycaenidae; genus Eumaeus; species Eumaeus atala. Next base: position 659,770 of record JAFELO010000387.1, on the reverse strand, counting down.
ATTTTGTTTAAACCAAAGTCACACGGACGTCAAAACTAATTTATTAGATATATTTATAGTGCCAAGATGCGTAGGTAGTGCCATACAGACACTACATCCTCCTGTGCAACTGAATTGGGCCGGCACTCACTCACTCCTTCTCAGATGGTCATCTTCTCAGATGATCTGCGAGGGCAACGGGCACCGAGGCGAACCTCATAACCCGGGTTGGATCGCGAGGGGACAATTCGGTAACGGATTCGGAACGCATCCTGCGGGTTTGCCATCGTGGCTTATGTGCTCAGGGGGAGAATGCAGGCCTGTTTAGGGCCTATATGTTGTTACTGTGGGTGAGTAGTGATTTGGGTGTGTTATGCATTTGCATGTGTGATCCTCGTCCGGATCACCGGAAACACAGCCCCTAGTCCGCTTTATGCATGTGGGGGAGGGGGGAGGGGCGAGTTCACGCGGATACGGTCTCCCGTCAGGTGGTCGCGCCTGCAGCGGGGCCAGGTCGCGTAGATGAGCATTGTCTGGCCATGACCGGATATACGTCTTGTAAATCCCCAGTTTCTTCCGTATATGTAGTCCGGACGCTTGTACCGCCCATAGCAAAGCGCGGGCTGCTTTCGTCTGGTTGACCTCTCGGTCCACCTGCGAGCCCATCCGGAGCGCGCGGTCGATACTGCATCCGAGATACACGACTGGGGATTCCCAAGACACATCCTGGCCTCTGAACTTTAACCGCCCTAGCATGGAGTGCCTCTAGCTGATATATAGCGCAGCCGTCTTATCCACGTTGACGGACATGCGCCACTTGTCGCGCCACTCCGGCAACCCGCCCAGCATGCACTGCATGCGCCCAGTTGCGAGCTCCGGCTTTCGGAACGAGGTGACGCATGCGCTGTCATCGGTGAACAGCGCGAGCATGACATCCGCCTCACCCTCTCCCGAAGGATCATTGAGTGTGGGGACGTCGTTGGTGTAGGCCGCATACAGGCAAAGTAATTGGCAACTGCCCTGTGGCACTCCGGCGCGTATGACCTTCACTGAGGAGTGCCTCCGCTCCACCGCTGCCCGGAAGGTCCTACCTTCCAAGAATGACGCCACTAGTCTCACAAGCGCCAGCGGGACGCCGGCGTCCGCCAACTTGTACAAGAGTCCCGGGTGCCACACCCTGTCGAAGGCCTTCTTTCTCCATATAGAGAAAGACCGCGACAGAGTGTTATCTCCACATGACAAGTGGTGGATCACCCGCGTCAGTTGCAACGTGCCCGAGTAGCCGCTCCGGAAGCCGAACTGTTCATCCCTTATGGGAATGTGTAGCTTCAGCCTCCGAAGCAGAAGCCTCTCGAACAACTTGGCGATATGAGATAGCAGCGTTATCGGCCCGTTACTTCCGGGCAGGCTTCGGGGCATGCCCGACTTCGGCAGAACGACCAGCCTCTCCTCTTTCCAGGTCTCCTGAAAGTGGGCCATCCGGAGAATGCCATTTGCAATCTGTGTGAGAGCCACGACTACTCACCCAGGCATCATCACCAGCGTGAGCGTGGCGCGTGCCTGGGTTCCGTAGTGTTTTGCGCCTGTGGTGTTTAGGAGTGGAGTAATGGTGGTTTTTGGCCTCATGAGATGTCTGTTTGGGGCGTGCAGGTTGGCTTCGTTTTCGCTGGCATGGAAGACTGTGCTCTCCCAGCCTACTCCACGACACTCCCTCACCTTTGCAGACAGTTCCTCGGCCAGCTTGTGCAGTTGTGTCTTGATCCTCGGGCAAGGGGTGCGGGCCCAGATTTTTTTCATCTGTCGTTTCCTCTGCAGGTCCGACAATAAGCTCGGAGGGAGCACAGCCCGCCGGCGCGCTGTCACCGGTACGACGGTCGCCGCCGCCTGCAAATCTCGGATTTTTTCCGTGAAGCGGCGTGCGGTGGCCTCCACCTCGTCCGGGGTAAACAGCTGCCCGGCGATGGTGAAGTCGACTAGGCTATCCTGATAGACGGCCCCTTCAAGCTTCTCTCTGGTCCGTACTCCTTCACTAAGGATTGTTCCGGGATCTAGTGTGACGTAGATGAGTAGGTGTTGTGTGTCCAGGTCGTACAGGACCTCGATGTTGACTGTTGCACAGAGGTTCTGGTGTAGGGCGATGCCCAGAACGTCCGGGGTGCGCAGGGGATCCGTGGGCACGTGGGTAGGACACGGTGACCCCTGCGCTGTGTAGCAGCCTTCTTTCGAATCCTCCGATCTGCGGCCTCGCCGTCTCAGACAAACGCAGCAGTCGCAGCGGAGGCGGCGTCAACGAATGCTCCTCGAGCGTCGCTGGGCCAGCCATTTCCGAATCGCGTTCTGCTGCTCGAGGTGACGTAGGCGGTGGCGTGGGTGAAAATCGCGGCGGTCCGGGTGGCGATGGTCAGGGGGCGGTCGAGTTCGAAGACTCCGCAACTGCGGCCACCTTGGAGGGGCCTTCAGCGGACGAGGACGCCGCGCGCTTCTGCGGTTGTAATTCCTCCAGCTCCGCTAAGAGTTGATTCCGTTACTCCTCCGTGGGACCACCTGACCACCGTACGTTCCTCCTTTTTCCTAGGCCTAGCGAGTGTACGAGGGCACAATAGATGATGCTGATGCTGTCCTCCGTCGGACTCGCTGTCCACTCCCCGGATCTTTTTTCGAAAAGATCGGGGAGTACGTCGCGTAGTGCGGCTTCAGACCTATTGAGGTCTGCGTTGACCTCACTAAGATATGCAACAAACTATACACAATGTATACAAAAGCCCTTAGTCTTCGCCCGAGTCCCGAACACGACGCGGAATAATAACTATTCCGGTCCGCGTTCTGAACAAGGACGAGAGCGCAGGGGCACTATCGCTCTCTCACCTTTCGGCAAGAGAGAGACAGCATGCAATTCCGAGTGCAAGGGTCTGCACGACCGGGGCGGTACCTCTCGCTCTCATCATACCGCCGTAAGTTGCCATCTTCAGTGTGTTGTTTCGTGCGGTTTGTGAGTAGCCGGTGGCCCATTGGGGGGGCAGAGACTCCGATTTCTCGTTTGCCCCCTATTGCATAAAAAATATTGGAAAGAAATAGCTCAGAGACTATAATTGTGATTAAAATTATCTTTACTTACTTTTAATTTCAGGAATCCAACATGAAGCTTGATACAAAAGGGAAGTGTTGGACTCCAACTTATACAACAACAGAAACAGCTACATCAACAACAACATCAAAAACTACAACAACAACAACAACATCATCAACAGCAACAACAGCAACTCTATTGAACTAAGCGAGGTAGAGTAATAAATCCCCACCTTGGTTCAAGCCTTGTAGGGGCGGCGGGGCATAGTAGCCTGGGGTGAACCCAGGCGAAGCCAATTGAACCGAGGGGGATCTTTGCACCCCTCTTATAAGAAGAGGGGGCTTCAAGATCAGGAGGAAGAGTCTTTTTTTTTTTTTTTCAGAGGGACCTGTTACTGATGGCGGAGCTGTTGCCCTCGCCCCTACAGTTCGTCGGGTCTACGGAAGACTTTTTGTCTTCAGGTTTTAGGTAGACGAGAGGGGGACAGACCCCCCTCTTTTCCCGCAGATGGGAAGAAGCATGCCGGAATTTTTGTGGGCATTACAAAATGAAAAGGGGGAAACGGTCCCCACGCTAGTGGGACGGCGCGCGCACGGTGCCGTTTAATTTTACGGGACGTGTATAAGGAGAGTTGAGCTCGTCTTTCGGTTTGGCTTGTCAGAAGAGGAAGGCCTCCTACCCCACCCACCGACGGATGGGGTCGATTTGCGCTTCAAATCGGCTAGAAGCCGTGATCATATTTTGTTTTTATTATTAGAGCTCTCTACAATCGCGTTATTTTATTTCTACATTCATCTAAGCTCACGTCTCATGGATTCGAACCCGGGCTCGTTTCCGTAAGCGCTGTGTGAGTTTGTCATTCTGTCAGTCATATGTCTTATAGCTATGTCTTATAACTATATGTAAGGTTCAACGCTCGACCGGTACGAGCGGTGTATATCGTATTGGCTCTAGCAGGAGGGGAATGCATTTATGCACTGTCCAACCGACCCAAGGGGGCCTGAAGAGTTTGCCGGGTCAGGTCGTGTAGCTATAACTACAACCTACTACCGACTAAAACCTGCTAACCGTGGGTTTGCCCTAGTGGCATTTTACTGCGGATGCGTGTCTGGGTGTGTTTTTGCTTGTGTGCAAGGGTGGACTTAGCAACTGCTACGGCTATCGGCATACAAAGTGAGCTTATGTCTATTAGCCATTTTGCTCCTTTTGTTTATCAACGGATAGAGTTTGAACAGGACGTATTGCGCCTTTTTTATAACTCTATCGATGTGGTTCCGGAAGTCCATCGATCTATTTAGCGTGACGCCGAGATATTTGACTTTCTCCGCTCTAGGAATTTCGTTCCCGTAGAGCAGGATAGGGGCCATCTTATTCTTTTTCTTTACGCGCTCTCCTGTCGCACGTGATCTGGTTCGGGTGAAGAGTATCGACTTACTCTTTTCCGCGTTCACCTCTATCCTCCATTTCAGGAACCATTCGGTGACGGCCCTTTGGAGTAATCTGGCTCCCTCTCTGGGAACGTTCCTTATGTACAGTGCGGTGTCATCCGCGAACATCGCCAGCTGTACGCTGGGGTGTCGCGGTAGGTCGCTGGTGTACAGGTTGTAGAGGGTCGGTGATAGTACAGAGCCTTGCGGGACCCCGGCTCTGACTGTGCGGGGGGAGGACAGTGTGCCCTCCACTCTGAATCTGAACCGCCTGTTCTCTAGGTAGCTGTTTATGATCAGTACCAGTCTATCAGGCAGTTCCAGTTGGTATAGCTTGTAGATGAGGCCCTGGTGCCAGACCTTATCGAACGCCTTTGCTACGTCGAAGAAGACAGCACACGTGCCGTGCGGCCTCTTTCTGTGTAGTCCCGTAAGTACATATTCCGTGAGACGGTGTACCTGTTGGGGGCAGCTGTGGCTGTTACGAAAAGCAAACTGTTCATCCATGAACAGGTTTCTCTCTCGTATCACGGTTTTTTAGCGTGCGTATATTTTCGCTAGCGAGCTTATAAGACTTATAGGTCGATAGCTGGTCGGCTCCGTCCGGGCTTTTCCCGGTTTGTGGATGCCTATCACTATTGCTTCCTTCCAGATGTCCGGGAAGGTGCAATGCGTTAGGAGAGCGTTGAAGATACACACCAGTAGGTGTATAATGGCAGGGGGTAGCTGTTTTAGTACCTTGTTTGCGATACCGTCGGGCCCCGGCGACTTTTTAGTGTGGAGGTTTTTATGAGCTCCTTCACTTCGTCCGCGTCCGTCGGGCGTATGATTTCATCACTGTCGCCCGGCGGCACAGCCAGTCGGGCCGTCACTACCCTCTGCACCTCCTCTAGATGCGAGGGGTCTGTGGGGAGCGTGCTGGGAGTACATTGACTCTCAACCGCGTCTGCTAAACATTCCGCTTTTTCTTCATCCTCTAGTGCAGGTGGTAGATTAGCGCGATTTAACGGTGGCATTTGCTCTGTTGGCTCTGTCTTCATCGCCCTGGCTAGAGGCCAGTAGGCGGTGTGTGACGGTTTTAACTCGCTCGCAAACTGATCCCATCTTTCGTTCACGAACTTCGGTACGGCCTTTTTTGACTTCTCTTTCGAGTCGTCGGAGGGCTCGTCTGTTCTCATCGCCTCCGTGGCGGTCGTACAGACGTTTAACCGCATTCTTCCTTCGTATGATGTCCCTAACGTCGTCAGGGAGAGCCAGCCGTTCCTCTGGGACGGCGGAGATCTCTCTAGACGACTCTCCTATCCTGTTAACAATTAAGTTGTTGACATTCGAGGAGGCCGCGATGGCGGCCTGTGGGGTGTCTATGACGTGTGGGACTATATCGAGGTCGCTCGATTTGAGATTTATAAACTTGTCTTTCAATAGTTTATAATCGATTATCTTCTTTATGATCCTCTCTGTGTTTCTAGTCCTGTCGTAGCCTATTTCTATTAAGATGGGCCTATGATCCGAGCTCAGTTCGTGTAGCGTTTCAGGCGTCTTTATGGCGAGCGAGACGCTTTTGAACAGTGAGATGTCGATCGTGCTGGGAGATTGTATATTCCGCGCGTTCGCGTGAGCGTAACGGGTCGGCGTATACGGCGCGTTGATGACGATGTTATGATCATCGGCAAAATCTGATACTGTGGTTCCATGTCTATTGTTGTGCCTGCTGCCCCAGTTTTTGTGGTGGGCGTTCAGGTCCCCGGCCAGAATGACAGGGTCGTCTTGGTCTAAGATATTGAAGACGGCTTCCAGGTCGCTGACTAGGAGCGGCTTCTAGCCGGGTTGGTATGCAGAGACTATGGTGATGGGCTGATGGCCGATCATGCATAGTTTGCATAATGAGACTTCTAGATTTTCTAGCGGGGGCGGGTCGAGAGGGATACAGTGTAACACTCTCTTGTAATATATGGCCGTACCTCCAAGACGGGATCGAGTCCTATTATTCCGAATGATATTATAATTGCTGATACGCGGATTTGCTTGTGTCGGTTTTAAGAGCGATTCCTGCACTAGTAGGATGTTTACTTTGTTACGTGGGAGGAAGTCCCGCATCTCATGTAAGTTGGATCTGATGCCGTTCGCGTTGAACGACACCAATCGCAATGAAAGTTGTTTAATCCTCCCCGTCGTAGCCATAGGAGGCTTATTTGGTCATGCGCTTGATCGTGTCGACCAGCGCTGAATGATCCACCATGGCTTGGATCTTCTCCGCCATGGTGCCATATTTCACTTTTCGGGCGACTAGCTGGACCTCTTCCGTGTCCACTGCCCTTATGACTTCCGCCAGTAATTCAAAATCTGCGACTATGCTCTCGGCCCTGCAGCCCTGTGGGGGTGCGTGTTGTGGCTTTCGAGACGGAGTCGCCTTCTGCGGCGCGGCCGCGTTTATCCTCTGGCCCCCGGGTGCCCGGGGCTTCGATGCCCACTGCGGCTGCGGGGGGTAGGGAGAATTGGTTTTTGTGCCGCTGGGGGCCCTGTGGCCCTCAACGGTCGGGACCACGCGTTCGTTGTGGGTAGGGGGGCAGGGATGTACTCGTCCTGCTCGACCTGCTTCGCGATCGGGCGCTTTTGTGCCGGCGCTTGTGGGGCTCTCGGTCCCCTGGGTGGGGGCCTCGGCGGCCCTTGGGGCTTCTGGGCCCTCTTTTTGTATATCTTGGGGGCCTTTGGGCACCCCTTGTAATTGGCCGTGTGGCCCGACTGGCCACACAGCACGCATGCGGGAGGTTCCACGAAATTCCTGTCTCTGAGACAGTCCGCGGTGGCGTGATCGCCCAGGCACTTAACGCACCGGGGACGCCCGTAACAATTCCGCGCCGAGTGCCCATAGAGTTGGTACCGGTGGCATTGGCCTGGTGCCCTCCTCTTATTCGCGGGCTTGACGCGAAAGTTCGTCACTTTGCTGATTGCTTGGACGTTATATATCTCCTTGCTCTCAGGAGATAGAGTCAGAACGACCAGCAACATGTTGAACGGCACTTGCGTCTGCGTGCCCTCTCTTTTTTCCAGTCGGTACATCCTGTGTACCTCCACCACTGGGATCTTCTTGTCCCTCAGTTCTTGCGCCACCTCCTCAGTGGTGACCACTTTCGGAATGCCCTTTATCACCACCCTCAGGTGGCGCTCCTCCTCTAGGGCGTACGTGTGGTACATAATACCACGCTGTCGGAGTAGTGCCGTTAGTCGGCGGTGTTCACCGAGGGAAGCGGTGTTTACACGTATACCGTTTCTAACGACTCCCGCGGAAATGTAATTAATACATTCCTCGTCTATTATTTTCGTCACATTTTTCCACTCACATTCATCGTGGACGATGATGGGTGGTGGACGCTTGTTGTTTGCGGTCGCGGGAGGTTGTACCTCCATGGCGACCGGGGCCGCCTTCGATGGCGGTTTGGGGGACGACGAAGGTCCCGCGGTCAGGGCGTGGGTGATCTCCGCCGCCGTGTGTTTCGCCGCCTTGGCGGGTGGGGCGGCTGTGTCTGATTTGACAGACTCTCCGGCAGAGTCTCCGCTTCCCGCGCGGAGCTTCCACTTCTTCGTCGTCGTCCTCTTTTTTTTGACGACCGTGAAGCCGTCGTCTGAGCTCGAGTCTGCGGTGCTAGCACCCGACGTCGACATGGCCTCTGTGGTAGAGGTCTCCTCCTCGGCATCGGAACTGTCGTACGTTTTCACGTAGTCGTCCGCTGCGTCGGGATAGTTAGCTTTAAGGAACTCATAGAGTTCCTTAAATTTCCTTTCCTTAGCCATCCTCGATGGCTGTTTGTGCCGTTTGACCGGCAGGAGTGACTTCTTCAAATTATATTTTTAAAATATTTGAAAACTTTTGGCCTTTTTAATTGAGGCCCTCCCGCTGTGCGGGGGGGTGAGTAAGTATGGTTGGGTGTCCTATTTGTAATAGGGTGTGTTTTATCGCCCTTTTTAGCTGCGAGATGTGCAAGTTACCGGCGCGGCAGGCAGCACGTGTGATTTCTCACTTTAATCGCGAATCTCTTTCAAAGGTTGACTCTAACGTAAGAGCAACGGGATGCGGATCGAGGGAGCCGCTTTAACTAATTCTTCGAAACGAGACGGCCGACACTTAGCACAGGGCACAATATCCTTTAAACGAACCGCTTTGAGGACAAAGCGAACAAAGCGAACAAAGGTGGCGCGGCGGACACACGGGACAATGGCGGCGTGGAGACACACAACACAAAGGCACCGCGCGGACACTTGGCACTGCAAACAATAGCGGACAATAGCGTCGGACACAACAAAGGCGGGCGAGCACAGTCGAAAGACACGTCTGCTCGCAACCGAAGTTGAGGTCGAACTGAGGAGGAAGAGTCGTTCTCGGTACCCCTCTTATAAGGAGAGGGGACCTAAGATCAACAGGAGATGTCGCTTCTGCGCAAGGGGCAAGAGGCGAGGATGGGAACCTCACCCCATTGCACTGTCCCAAAGTCGGTGGGGTTATCCTGTAGTGCTGCGGAACCCCATCTGTGGAGGTGGAGTTGGTCCCTTAGGGGGCTGACTAACCGTCGAGGTGGCCTGATGATTGTTGTTCCGGGACACCTCACCAAGGGCGGCACTGATGGCACTCCCGGTGATTTTTGTGTGTATTCGGCACTATCATGGTGCCGTGAGTCCCACACACACCACTGGACCCCACCCAGGGCCGGTGAAGGCTCGTAAGTGCGTTTCCCCGCGTCACCAAAAAAAAAAAACAAAAAAAAAGGTAGAGTAATAAATGGTAAACGAACCAAACGACTTTTTCGACTTACCTTGTGGTTACTTGGGCACTAACTTTGTGTTATACACACAGTGTACAGCTCACCGTCGTATGACAGTTAAACTTCAGACGTGCAAGCAAAATTAATAAAAGAGAGTAGACAAATTTGATCCTGCCTTTACGAGAGGAATCTATTATATGAGTTTCCACAAGACCTGGGTTCTGGTGGGGTATGCCAGATTCCGGCATTAGAACGGACTGGCCTATTGTAAAGCCTAAAACTAGAACTACTGACTAAAACAGACGCGGCAGCCATCAGCCACCTCTATTGAGATGTCTCGGATCTTTCCGCGATAGGACACAAAACTTTACTTTTTTCACCAGAGAAACTGCCACTATGACTAAATTACGATATATAGTGAAAATATAAGATTAGGCACGAAAGTATCTTCTGACGCTAGTTAGTATTTAGTTGTATAATGCATATCCTATTATTATTATAAATAAAAAAAAAAATTAAACGTACACAAATTTGATATTACCTCGCACTATAAATGATTTCGTTAAAATTTTACACAGTTATAGATCAATTTAAAATAATATTTCATTGGTGTCTTCAGTTTACGCGAATGTTAGTCATTACAATAAAACCACTTTTACGGAATTATTTTAATAATACTTTATCTGGAAAGAAATTAATGTCTCCTTCCAAAAATAAATTCATTCACTATCAAGGCTCGGTTTTATGCTGATGAATCCATTGATTACAGCCAGCAAATAGTGAATGAATTAATTTATTGAATAATGACGTACCGTCCTAAGATTACGTGAATGTCACTCATTACAGTGAAACCAATTACTTTTAGGATCGGACGGATTGTATCGCGGTTTATTTAATTATTCAACTGGCCCGACGTCTCAGAAGGTTTACAGCAACCATGTTCACGGGTGGTCGGACTGTAATGTGGGATCTAGTTGCCAGTCGTTACGTCCATCGAAAAAACACCTAAACTGACAGACAAGCAGACGTAATAATTCGTAATAATAGTTGACCATTAACACCTACGCCATTCCAAATAAGTGGCACGAAATCAATTCGTAGTTTACAAATAAAATTTAAATATTTGTTAATATCATATTAATGTAAATCTGGGCTACATCCCGTCGTAAAGATTCATATATCATCACGACTGAGTTCGAGAATTTGTCATTAACGATAGATATTTCGTGTGGAATTTGGATAGCTTTATTGATGTTATAATTGTTTGCTGTATGTAAATTACGTAGTCAAATTGAACAGATAAAACTATATTTTACTATAATATATATAGCCATAATTCAAAGTAATCTTAATTTGAAAATGAGGAACAATCGTTTTGAAGATCATTGAAGGAGTCAAGCATTAGCTCGATGTTATATAATGGTCTGTGTTAAAGAAGTTGATGGATAAGAGAGACAAATGACAGAGAGAGACAAACCAATTTGTTTGAGGTTTATGAAGATTGATCGACCGTGGACATAGTGATAAACCCATCTCCAGGGAATACCCAACTTGGGTGTCAAAGACGACGACCCGGCACCGGGCGACGATACTGGGGGACGAGAACATCCGCACACAGGAGAGATGCATCCCGAATGTTGGTAATAACCAATTTAGCTATAATTATCCTGGCCAAAGAATGTCTAGCGATGCATGTTATGCTGTTCATCGAGATAGCACAGGCTCGTCAGTAACTGTTATAAATATAAAGACTTAAATTATTAATATGCTAGGACGTAAAATTATTGACACACCTTGATGTAATAAAACTATTTTTATTGACCATGTCTCGGTCTATTTAAGTATTTTTACAATTAAATAATCCGCGATAAAAGCCATTAAATTTATGACTACCTAATAATACAATAATATAACATAAATATTGGTCCTCTTTTAAAAGGATATGGGATGACGAAAGGGGTCAAATTTAATTGGTGGTTTGTAGGGAGGTGGAAGGATTTTACCCCACCTTTCGTTATGGGTACACTGCGAAGACACTGGGTGACCACTATTACCTTATCAATTTGAGCAATATTATTTTTACCAAAAGTATTAATTAAAAATGCCATTAGTGTAATCCAAATAATCAAATATATCAAAATCAATAAATCAAAATAATCAAAATTAATTAAAATATATAAAAATAAATCTGCACACAATAAGCGTATGCGCAAGAGACTTGATGGAATATTTTATCCAAACAAGGCGTAGATTCGCCATTATTAATATGTCACACCACACCTGCTTTACATGGCAATAAAATGAGAGTCGTTTCAAATTTGTAAATTTGTCACAAAAGCACATATTTCTAACAAATTCGAGTTAATTATATTTTAATGTGTATATATATA
>JAFELO010000387.1:608180-646415 GCA_017140195.1 Eumaeus atala | reverse complement strand
GTAATTATGTGGATGTCCATGGACGTCGATAGTCGTAAAAAGGCTTCGATTGCTCGTCTGCCCCCAATTCTACAAAAAAACATGAAAAAAGTTTATTAAAGGGAACTGTTAATCTACCTATTTACCCAGATTTCGGGCGAAGATGAAACCTGCTCACGTTGAATGTAGTGCATTGAGCAACAATGGGTTGTATCAGTGATGTAACGTCCACTGATACGGTGATGAAAAAAATTCAGGTTATCAGCTGCACGCGACAGTCTGTTCAATCATACGCTGGTCTTGCCTTATTATACATTAATATAATAAGGCAAGGCTTGCCTTATTATATTAAACATTCATATAATATTTTGTATGCATTATTCGCAATTTTATTTATTTTACACTCGCATATAACTTAAATCTAGTACGTTGGCAGTATCCATACACTGATGTAATGAAGATTATTTTAATAAAACGCAATTGAAAGAAGGAAAGATTTTAGCACAATAACATGGATTAGTAACATTAGAAACGAATTAATACATATATTACTGTAATCAATATTTATGTCCATCACGAAGCTACTGAATAAGCCACGAGGCGTTCTGGTTATGGGATATGCTAGCAAGTTCAGCCTAAAAATAAAGTGATAAATTCGCACGCATGTGCGCATGCACATTGGCGACATCACTATGTATCATTACTACCTATTCAGCCAATGCATGCGTATGTAGTATATGCGTATGCATACATGCATAGAGGCATGTATGCATACGGTTTTACCACTTTGATTTCAGACTCCACTTTTGCCAAGGCTATGTCATGTTATACGTAACTGCGTGCGCAACTGCGTGAAAAACCAGTTAAATTTATTTATATTTGAGGAAAAGTTGAATCGCTTTTTATGTGTTATCATTAATCATTTCTAAAACTAATGAGCTAAAAAATAAAACTAAGGATAATTAAAAAAACTAAGAACGATAATAAAGAAATATTTGTATGATCTAATTTGTTATGTCACCGTCCATTTTTTATATTTATCGTGCACCATTAAAGGCCGCACGAAATGGATGTGTTAAATATTTTAAACCGAGTATTATTAAAATAGCAAATAGCATTGTGATCGTTGATTTATCGTATACCAAAAGTATGAACGAACACACAATATTTAAATTGGGATCGCCCTTGACATCTTTAAGAAATGACTCACCTAAATTATTTTTTGGAAGAAAAGATAAACGTTTTGGAGTATATTAATTGATATTGTTACACTTGTGCTGGTTGTAGTATTTGTGCTGTGGAAGCGAATCTCTGCACAGTTTCATTATTTTGTAGTAAGAGGTAGTGCCATGCTGCTTAGGAGGAGGCAGCGCCATGCATAGTGCATGACACTATCCAACGGAATCCTCCTGTCCAACGGAAATTGAACGGCACGACCGGGGAGGTACCTCCCACTCACTCAATACCGCCGTAAATGACACATATGGTGTCGCATTTCATGCGGTTTTTAAGTTGTAAAGGAGGGCAACGCATCGGCATAATTATGTTGATGTTCATGGGCGTCGGTAGTCGTTTAAAGGCTCCGATTTCTTGTTTGTCCCCTTATACTATAAAAGGAAAAAGTCATCGTCGGGCAACACGACTAGGCTTAGTGTCGAAAAGGGGTCCGGCCCCAAACTTTCCCGCAGCTGGGAGAGATGCATCCTGATATAAGAATCTATACTAGAGCTGAAATGGCTTCGGCACTGACGTAAAAATAAGGCTCATGGGGAGGATTATTACTGTATCGCTCGTACCATGCTACAAACGAGTGGCATTCATTGTTATGCAAATGACAGTACTGGTGGTACACTATACACTGGCCGCATCAATATTTCCCGGGAAAACGTCGCCAAGCATCGGAACCAAATTGTGTCTTAAGTCGAGTCTTTATTTCCGAAAGTCTCGGAATGGGCTAAAAACCCCTTCTCCGTATCTCCACGCTTCGAAATACCCTCAGCTAGCGTCGAGATTCTTGGAGTCGATGTATCGAGCAACGTTCAATTCCGCGGTCATTTGGAGGCGAAGGGTAAATTAGCCTCCAAGAAGCTGGGTGTGCTCAATAAGGCGAAGCAGTACTTCACGCCGCATCATCGGCTGCTTTTATACGAGGCGCAGGTCCGCTCGCATATGGAGTACTGCTCTCACCTTTGGGCTGGTACCCGCAACTATCAACTCGACCCATTCGAGCATATTCAACGTAGAGCGACTCGAATCGTTGACGACCAGGTTGTTACCGTGCAGCTTGATCCTTTGGCACTACGAATCGCTCTGCATCTTCTACCGCATTTACAACGGAGAGTGTTCCGAGGAGTTGTTGGGATTAACACCAGTGACGGAATTCCACTCTTGGACATCACGACAGAGCTCTAAGTTCCACCGTCACCACCTTGATCTCCCAATGTGCGTTGCAAGCGCAATTTCGATGTGGAACCTGCTGCCACCTTCGGTATTTCCGAACCGATACGATATGGGGTTCTTCAAGAAAAGAGCTTACTCCCATCTTAAAGGACGGCAACGCGCCTGCATAGCCTCGGTTCATGTGGATGTCTATGGCTGGCGGTGGTTACCTGCCCATTTGACCCTTATCCTATAAAAAAACACCATTCGCCCTCAGACGGGTAAAACTAATAAAACTGAATTTCGGCTGTTCGGCTAATGAAATAGCCCTACCCAGGATATTTTATATAGCACGTATATTATAGTGTCCAAGTTTGGATGTACACCCAAGAACAATTTCTGTCTAATTATTTTCATAACCACTCTTTAACGTGCTCATTTCTTTGTTGCAATGCATTAAAACAAAGTTTAGCCAAAATTCTTGTACCTATTTCTTATTATGTACAGCGCAACACTAGAATTTTTAGCTATTTTATTTCTTTGTGTTACATTATTACATGCTCCATTATTAACTGGTTGCTTACAACCAGGCTAAGTCTGCCTTATTTATTATATCTGTGTACCTTTTTAAACTATAATTATTAAAAGTCATGTCGCTCATTAGTTATCTACTTAATATTTTTATTAAATATGTAACCTCATTATTGTGTTGCGTAAATATGATTGACATAGCTCCGATCCTATAATTCGTAGCGTCATGGTATACAGCCTACAGTCTTTCTCGATAATTAGACTATTCAACTCAAAAAGATTTGTTCAATTCGGGCCAATGGTACCTGTAGTAGCGCGTTCCAACCAACAGACAAACTCATCCAACCTGGTATAAATCCTAGCCGAGAAGTCAGAAGAACTGAAGATACAAACAATAAAACAGTAAGTAAAGTACCTTCGCGCCATTATTCCCGAAGAGGTAGGCGGAGGTGTGCTAGTACATACACAACTCGTAAGTCCAGTAGGTATACTTGAACACCCACGATCAGCAAATGTCCATGATGTCATTGGGGGCAAGCCATGAACCACTTCGGGCTCTGAATAATCTGAAAACATTTGAATAATAGCTGCTCGACCTGGGGATAAAACCCAGGAAACCCCACGGGGCTAACGGTCTTAACGGACGACACCCGCACTATTACACCACAGAGGCAATCAACAACATCATTGCATATTTTCATTATGTTACTAAATGTATTTTGAATACGAATCTTCATTCACATCCCTTTTGTAGCACATAAGTCTTAAGTATATTGTATATAAATCATATATTATTTTGAATAAAATAAAAATATATACACGACCGAAACATTGTTGAAAGCGATTTTGGATTACGACAAAATCACTCTCGTGCATTACATGTGCGTTTGACGATGAACTAAATTAAAATTAAATTGAGTACATCGTGTCAACTGCTCGTAATATACGCATACTAATTTCGAATTAACATGTCACCGGATAAAATTGTATCCGAAATGTTATTCATTTACAAAAGCCTTTAAGTGCGATACAAGATTCCTTACTAATTATAAAACTTTCGGTTTGTGTTCTGTGCGTCGTGCGAAAAAAAACGATAACGAGGCGTTCGTAAATTATTGGGACGCTCCGAAGTATGTGTAAAAGCCGGTGTTAAGTCTATTTCCAGATCGAAGCCACGAGTTAATTAGAAAGAATTGCTTTTATTTCGCGCTCTAACACATCGGGGGACAGCTTTCAGTCGCGTGCGTGTGAATTCTTAGCTCTGTGACATATTGCTTTGAGATATTTCTGGAACAATATCATGTACCGTACTAATGATGAGTACAAAAATAAAGAAATAAGCTAGGCAGATTTCATGGCTAGAGTACAAAAAGCGTAGATGTGTCTGCAGCATATCACGGTAGTATGCCAACGCCTTCATGTGCCCCCCCCCCCCCCACCATGAAGAGAACGAGAAGGAAAACCGCTGAGGTCAAGTGGGTGACAAGGGCGACCAAAGGGGATGCCAACGAAATAAATAGAAGTTAGATTACGGCTCTGTAGAGTGGTATTCTGTAGAGCACAGAGCCGTATCTCAATGTTCAATGCTCTATGTCTATATCTATACTAATTTTAGAAGAGAAATCATTTGATTGTTCGTTTCTTTGTTTACTTGCTTTGAATGGTTCACTTGCTACTAGAACGAATTAATCCTTTTTACGATTATAATTTACATTATCTGTGATGATCATAGGTTATAAATGTTGGTGTAATAAACGTGTGAAATCCGTCTCCAGCTGTACAAAAAATCTAGCTGTCCCGACAGACGTTGTCCTGTCATAAATGTGTTTCAGGAAGAGGTAGTGCCTTGTTGCATTGGTGGAGGTAATACCATGCATGACACTACATCCTCCTTTGTAACGGAATTGGACCGGCACGACCGGTGAAGTACCTCTCGCTCACATAGTGCTGCCGTAAAGTGACATCTTCATTATCGCGTTTCGTGCGGTTTGTGAGTAGCCGGTGGCCCATTGGGAGGGGAAATAAAGGAGGGCAACGCATCGGCATAGAAAGTATGTGGATGTTCATGGGCGTCAGTAGTGGTAAAAAGGCACCGATTGCTTGTCTTCTGCCCCATTCTATAAAAAAATGATAGGTAACATCTTCACGAGGCCGATTTTTTTTTCTTTTTTTAAATCAATTACTTGTTATCATATTTTGTGTAACATCCGTGCAAAACTGGGACGGACTGCTAGTAGGTACCTAGGTGGATTGAAAAGTAGTCGGCTTAACAAAGATTCATTCAATTCTAAAAATCAAATATACACATTACTTAGTTCAGTTCGACACGTGTGCGACAATTACTTGTGATTTTATAATTTTCTTGACAAAGCAATCGGATATAGTTCCTGCAAATGCAGCCTGCCGTCATTAAGTACATCCATATGAAGAAGCTGTCACCGAAATCCATCCATGATGATATGGTCAGTACTTTAGGAGATTCTGCTCTGTCTTATTCATCCGTCAAAAAATGCCAGAACTCATGCGTGATAGAGAGAGTGTGAAAGACGAATCTTACTTTGGTAGGCTGTCGACGTCCACTTCTGACGAAAATATTAAAAAGGTACTTGATTTCATTATGGGAGACCGCAGATAAAAAATTAGAGGTCAAATCAGCAGTAGACGCATATTTAACGATCTAAATGCTCTAAATGGGAGATGGTAAAAGTGCATCGAACTTGATGGTGATTATGTCGAAAAATAAAAATATGACTGATTTAGTATGTATTTTTTTCTCTGGGTTAGGCCGATTACTTTAGACCCCGCCCTCATATATAATAATTTTACATAAGTATAGCCTATTAATGATAACTGTGTTATTAGTATCATTTTAAATTATCTTCAGTTGAGCGATAATGAGAAATAAAAATTTTATGTGTATTGAAATAGTTATAAACATAGTACGCTCCGATTGCTAATGTCCCCTTTAGTTAAAAAAAATATTTGTACAAGGCCACATTAAATATCTAGAGGACGCAGGAGAAATTAGTGAGCACCGTTTTCTCGTTTGCCCCCTTTTACTAAAAAAAAAACTATTTCCACCAGGTCATATTTAAACATCTGGAAGATGCACGAGAAATATTGCCACATCTGAACACAAGAACCGGTCGTTTCTATCCCTGTTACGACAATTTGACTGAGTATATTTAAGGAGTTGTTTGTAGCTCTGCGGTTGCAGGAAAGATACATGTATATTCACATCACCTGCTGGTAAGTGTAACCCCATAACGACTGCGTTACTTATATATGATCATTCTAACTAAACATGGCGATGAGAGTATTCATTTTTCATTTCAATCAAACATTTTAGATAAAAAGTAATTATCATCATTATCAGCCCTTGTCGGTCCATTGCTGGACGTAGGCCTCGCTCAATGAACGCCAACACGACCGATCTCCTGCTACTCGCATCATTCCCGGACCGGCTCCTGCACGGAGATCGTCTTCCCACCTGGTGAACGGCCGATCAACACTTCGTTTTCCCAAACGCAGCCTCCACTCCAGAACATTACTGGCCCATCTGCATCGGTTTTTTTTTTACACAATTGTAACCAACACATTGGGTCTGAAAAGTACAGAGGCTAGAGTCTAGTGAGACACTACAGGAATAGGCTCGCTGAAGTGGCCATCTATTTCAGCGAGCCTATTCCTCGCGTATATCGGATACTTTATGACTTCGTTACGAATTCTATCTGACAGAGAAGCACCCAACGTAGCACGTTCAATAGCCCGTTGAGCTACCGCAAACTTGCGGACCAGTCCTAAATTAAGAGGCCACGTTTCGGCTCCATAGGTCATCACGGGGAGAACGCATTGATTGAAGACTTTTGTCTCCAAGATCTGCGGTATAAGTGACGTGAGAATGTGACGAAGCTTCCGGAATGCTGACCTACGCATGTATGTATATTACTTAAATTGACTGGTATTTCAGATCTAAGTAATGTTGAAGTAGAGTGCGGAGCCCTAAAAATGACGAAGTCAATGTTCCATTGCTTTGAACATATGGAAGGAATGACGCATGAAAACTTAATAAAACAGACCTACATAAGTACCGGGGAAGACAAAAAGTACCCCGCATCCATATAATTACGATACGTTGCCTTCCACCAACCCCAATGGGCCACCGGCTACTCGTAAACCTCAAGTAACGCAACACTGAATATTTCATTTTACGGAGATATTGTGATAGTGAGCAAGAGTACCCCCCCCCCCTCCCTCCTCGGTCCTGCCGGCCCAATTCCTTTGCACAGGAGGACGTAGTGTCATGCACTAAGCATGGCACTACCTCCTTCTATGAAGAATGGCACTACCATTACTTAAAATTGTCTCAAAATCCAAATCCTTACTTTGCTTTTTTATAGCATAGGGTGCAAACGATGGATGGGACCTAATTTTTTTCTCTTCTTCAACGGGCCACTGGCTGGTACACCAGATGCGGTTAGTGAACACAAATAGCATCAAATTCAATAGCAATTGTCACTTTATTGTTGCATTATGTAAGCTAGAGTCCCCAGTCACGCCAGTCCCATTCATTAACTATTACTACATACTTATAGGAAAAGGATGACCTTTTACTTCTTAGTGCGCTCGCTTCTGCCTTAGTCAGCTACAATCCAGCAACAAGCGTTGTTGTAGGTAGAGACATAGACCATTGAATGAAGGACGCATTGATACATAGTAATTGTAGAGAAAGTTATCGACCCATATAATTACGACAGTCAATTAAATACATTGGCCGCTTCAATGTGTTGTACAGTTCCAATCTGTTTGTATGAATGTGTATGAATCAAGATGACAATAGCGGGGACACAATGGACGTCGATTGTGGTTTTTAAATGGATGTAACAATTAATTCACTACAATTAGACACTCTTCGCCCGCATTACCAGCACCATAGACTATGGAGTTTCCAAAATAAATATTAAAATATGCAGAAAATACAGAAATTTGCAACGCAACAATATTGACTCTACCGTTTTACCATATTAGGCGAAAGTTCCCGGTTATCGGATACCATTTTTAATTATTGTTGATACTATGTGAATCTTGAAAAGACTTGATTATTGCTTGACACAGTTTACGGAATTATTACTTCTACTTTTATACGAAATTAATTTCAATAAGCAAGCTCTGAAAGGAATGTCAACGAGCGCCTGTAGAGCTATATGTGTTACTATAATCGATAGATGATACAGCTTTGTTTACGAAATATTGAGCTGTCCTAATTTTCGTAACTATCCGATGATCGGCCACTTTTTGTTTTATCAAAATATAAAGGACTATGGCTATTTAACATTTTGAGAGAAATAAATTATATTGGTAAGTACTGAAAAGCAAGATGAGCCGTAAGTAAGCGTAAGGTTTGTCTAAATTGAGAAAAAAGAGACGAAAACAGTTAATATAAAGAAAAATATACGGCGGAGGTGTACTAGTACATCCACAACTCGTAAGTCTAGTAGATATACTAGAACACCCACGACTAGCCAAGGTACTGAGGCCCATGATGTCATAGGTGGCAAGCCTATTCCACTTCGGGCATATTCCAATCCCGGACAATGTAATGCGTGCTCAGAATATTCTGAGAAACATTTAATAATAGTTGCCCGACCTGGAGATCGAACCCAGAACCGACGCGACATTCCGTCTTAACGGGCGATACCCGCACCTTTACACCACAGAGGCGATCAAACTGTATGTCATAGCTAACTCCACTCTTTCGGACCTGAGCTTTTGCTGTGGAAGCAAAGAGAAGCCCGATACAGCTTCATCGGATTTCCATTAGTGCTCGCCTGGTGAAGACACTAGGTTTGGGGTCCAAAGAGGGTCTGACCCCCTCTCTCCAGTATATTTGAGAGATGCATCCCAATATGCCCTCATTTTGTAACAGCTAACTTAACTATTATTATCATGGCCAGAGGGACCGAGAGATACCTCCTCCCCCGATCCTGACGTCGGGAGCAGCTCGCGCGTGGTAGATAAAATAGCCTCAGCGCTGACGTGATCGTTTGATTCATGGAGAGGATCATGGCCGGGTAACTCCACACGTGGACCTCTTTTCACCTGTCTGATTTTTCGTTGTATGTAGCAGCTTTTGCTTTTTGTCTTCATTTTTCTATGTATGCATATTACATGTACACTCGGTGAAGGAACATTTTGCTGTCGTTTTAAGAAGGTCTGATCACCTTGTGGAGCCTCGGTCCCGAGAATGTTGGTCCACTCTTCCGTGCACTGTGTGGCGTTCTACCTTTTAAACTTTCCTTTCGTCTAACACTGTTGTTAGAATTAAAGTAAGTAACGTATAGTTGTTAGAATTAAAGCAAGTATTTTTGGATCCTATGGTTATATTTACTTGAATTTTCTTGAAGAAAAGAACAATCGTCATTGTCAGGCGGGTTCATCGAAGAGGGCATCAGTTCTTAATGCAAAATACTTGACAGATGGCACAACTGCGTTACGACGTAGGCACGGTGCGCTCCGTCCAAAGCTCTAGTATTGGATGGGTAAAAGGCCATGAAACAATTTCTCTGTCGAGCATCTAACCCGCTGCAAAGCACTGGTAACGATGGGATTATTTGTGGCAACGTTTTTCTGGACGTGGACCGGTTATAAGTTTTGTACCGGCCAGTCTCCAGGTTGCCCAGTTACTGATATACGCCGCAGCACATCGACGGAAGGTTGCCCTGATGGTTTTTAGTTTTGAATACTTACACGCTTATGTTAAGTGTGACACGCCTTTTTGGTCCACTCAGGACCAGCCAGATATTTTTCCTGCGAAATACAATTAGTGTTTATCATACATAGACGCTTTGGTTATTAAGACAGACACAAGATGAACAGGAGCACGCATCATGTCTACTCATCTACATACATACACGCATGACAATCACGTGTCTCACGAAATTAATATGCATGACAGAGATTTTAAATAATCTTTGTATAGGTATTTAGTATGTTAATATTTCACCTTGAAAATATACTAATTACGACAATTGCACGGAGTCAGCGTAATGTGCATATTCACAGTTGCAGCTGCGAACTCTATACAATCCTGCTATATATGTGCACATTGCGTCTATGAAGTCACCGATGCATCCTTTTACTATGTTAGCGCCGTCAAAAACTGTGCAGTTGGGTGACAGGGGAAGCGGGGGCGACGCTCATTCCTGATACTGTGACTAAGTTTAACATTGTCATATGTTTTATGTGTTAATTAAATAGTGTCTTCTGGGACACTGACCAATTAAATACAAATGGACTAATTGAAATTAAATATCTTCATTTCTAAATACCTATGATAATTTTAATGACATGAACGTTCAAACAGCAGTTAATGCGAATAATTTAGTAGTAATACACATATTTATATATAATTTAATATTAAAATTACAAAATAAAATTCAAGTTGTTTATCTTGATGGACTTTAATAATTACATATTTTCTTAAATTAGTGATTTATTTTCAATTAAACATAATTAACCATCTGCGTTTTGTAATTATAGCTGATATTGCTGCGCAATCATGCCTGCCTATCAACCTCTAGTTCATATATTCTGGTGTAATCATCACCATTATTATCAGCCCTTACCTGGTGAAATACGATGTCTTTTTTTTAGGTGAACTATGCTAACGCGTCCAGTAGAGCTTCATCGGTTACGATAACATACATCAAGCAACAATCTAGGTGAGAATGTGGAAGATAGAGGGACAGATCCCCTAATTTCCCACAGATGGAAAGGATGTATCCAGATAGTTATTTAAGTATAGCTAAAGTAACTATTATTATCTCGGCCAAGGTGACCGGGTCGTTCGCCGCGCCCCAGACCCCCTCGCACTTGTTCCCTCTCTGACGAATCAGTAGCTCACGCGCTTTTGCAGCTAAATATGGTCTTGAACCGGCATTCGTGGGAGCTGGAACACCTAGTTGAGGATGTCAATTAGCACGATGGCTACGCTGTCTCGATTGATAACGTTTTAGAAGAGTTCTCGCAGCCCATTATGGGGTATTTTCTATCATCTTCGTCATCATTATCAGTCCTCATCGGTACACTGCTGGACATAGGCCTCCCTCAATGAACACCAAGACGACCGAAATCGTGTCACTCGCATCCATCCATCGTTGGGCTTTGGAATGGAGGCCGCGTTTAGGAAAACGAAGTGTTGGTGGTCCGTTCTCCAGGTGGGAAGACGATCTCTCTCGGCAGTAGCCGGTCCGGGATGGATGCGATATTTTCTATATATATATATAATATATATATATATATATATATTCTTATTTTGAACTTTTAAATCCTACCTCTGCTACCAGGATGTTGTTAGATGGTTTCAAATTATACAACGTACATGTTCACGCCAGGGCGCGTGACGCAAGATATATAACTATATGCTCGCGAGTGACAGGTCGAATCACTATCCTTTTCATAGACAAAACACTTTCGCTCGAGAATCCCGTTCGCTAACATTGTAATATGAGTGAGATTGCATGCGCACATAAGAATAGGTACATACCTCTCGGTACACATATGCACATTATCCAGGAACGATTAGTGTTCATGATGAGAGATGAGTTAATATGTGTTCAGAAACAATTGCGTAGTAATACAATTAGGTGTGTTCTGATCGGCACCGTCTAGAGGAGATCACCTCCCAGGTCAGTGTCAAGATTACTATCAAACCCACTCCGTGCATCAGCACGTCCCCCAAATTCCCATCAGACCTTCAGCACATCGAGAGGCATACGTATGAAACGCTACATATCATAATATATCTCTTCATATTCATATGTGACCGGCACTTTATGGGGACGGTTATGTCCAGCTGTGGACGTCATCCAGCTGACGATTATGATAATATTCATATAATACTATCTGAACGCAACACGCACGACAAAATAATCATGTTGTGTCGGTAATTATCCAGGGGAAAGCTAACAATAACACATAAAATGCCATGTCTGCGATATGTCTAGCTCTATGTAACGCGACGCGCCTGTCAGTGCTTCACACATTTATCGCGTACCATTGTCGTGATTAAAACTCTAATTGACCCCCACTAAATCACAATTTACTATATCTCTTGCTGTTAAGTCTATTTGTTTTACAAGAGAGATTAGAATCGTTATAAATCTTCCGTTCACATTTAACGGTTGGAAATTTAGTGAGGGAATGTGGTCGTAGTTGATGTAGTGGTGTTCTGATCTAGTTCGAGGTAGTTCCAAGCTGCATTGGACCACTGGGGCGGCGGAAAAACGCACAACGCATACGCTCATGTGATTCCGACTGCTCGCTCGTCTTCCCCCAAATGATGCTTAAAAAAGTCAAGGCTCACACCGCCGGGGCACACGCAAAGTTTGTTTTTCCGGTGGACCATTGGGGGGGGAGAGGCTAATGAACAATTGGTGACTTTATGGTGACTACCAAGGACTATAAACATCCAAACCAAAGTTTGTAGAGTTGCATAGCTCTTCTCTGTCCCATTTCTCGCCAACTATCATCCGATATTATATTATCGAGACCTATTTTACTTCTTCGGTCGGTGTTAAATCATTGAAGTTGGCGGTGAATAGCTTTCCCGTCGGACATGCGCCTTATTTCTGTCCGATCCTATCATGGGCACCTACTGCCATCTCATCGAAATATAATATTCAGTGCAATGCAGTTGGCTTGTCCTCACGATCATGCAAGACAAACTTTAGGTGCCGCGAGTGAATAGCCCTCCCGTTAAAGAATGGAGGGAAGCTCGGCCAAGATGATAATATTTACTTTACCTAACGTTAAATAATTATTAGGATAGATCCCGATAGTTCTAACGAACGGGAAAATCGTGCGAAAGTGTTTTGTAAGTTAAGTAGCACAAAAAAGGTAAATAGTAAGATGATGCCCTCGTTAGAGAGAGAGGGGGAGTGAGGGGACTCGGTCCCCTCGGCCAAGATTGTAATAGTTATTTTAGCTAACCTTAAATAACTATTTCGATGAATCATTCCCATCTTTTCCGTCCCCCTATCGACCGCAATCTCACCTAGACATGTGTCGTAGTCACCGATGAAGCCGCAGTGGACACTCCTGTCGGCGTTGAGCGGTCCAAGAAAAAGACACGACACTATTGCCGCTGCTACTTTGCTCAGTAGACTCGTGAGCAGAAGGGATACCTTCGAAGTCGTAACGCCCCATTGAGGCAAAAGGCGTCTTACCTCGTACGACGTTATTACTTGAGAACAATACACATGCTGATGTCAATTATAATATTGTATTTCTAGCCGAACTGCGCAGTACATGTTAAAGTGCACAATTTTCCGCGCAAGCACAGGAACACTCCCTGTTCTCTCATATTCCTATTCCGATGGGACGGATATCCTACACAACCGGATAGAAATCACCGAGGACCCAAGTCTTGACGTGCTCTCCGACACACGGGTGTGTAACACCACCTACCTCTACCTCGAGCACCTCATTTCGGACTATGATTAGAAATTGCAAAATCCGAATATTTTTTTGGCCCGATCCAGGATTCGAACCCGGGACCACACATCTGTGGTTGAACGTGTAGCACTGACCACGAGGCAGACTTTCTGATATGACATTGAGGATGATCTAATGAGACAGCCCTAATTAATATCCCCGTCAGATTTGTCGTAACAGAAATGGTCGTAATTACAGCCTGGCCCGGTGTCACTTGGCTGATTTGGGTTAATTACGACAATCAAGAGTTTTAATTAACCAATGATCTAATCAACTGCATCAATTAAAATTGCTCATGCTTAATTCATTGGTCCATCGTTATTAAATTCTCATACATTTAGAGAGACATAACCACCATATCTAATATAACATTTTTTGGTATAAGAAGGTAAATTGCAGTATTGCTCATACCACCGATGCTCATAATTGTTATGTCTATTACATCCAATGGGCCACCAGAAAATCCCTTATCTCATAAATCGCGACACGCTTTCACTTTGCGGCGATATCTTGTGATCGAGTAGTCTCTCCCTGTTCGTGCCGACCCAATTCTGTCGATCAATGATGATGACCGCCATCATCAGAATCAGTTTTTATCGGTCCAATGCTGGGCTGAGGGCTTAGGCAAATTTAGCCATAGAATTTCCCGCTCCTCGAAACTATTAATTATTTATATTTATTACCCAGAATAAGACTTAAGTTTTGGGGTATTGCATACACATTTATTCCATATTCAAACTTTGGCTTATAGTGCTATGGATTATGTGCGTGCCCGACTAGACAGCAATGCAGCATCTTATTGCCCAACCGACTCATTGCGAGTAAAATTGAGTGGAAAAGCAGGGCAACGGACGACAAATGATGATGTTTTTTTCAAGTCTTCTTTTTATCCTACTGACTTTGATAAACTATACTTTACTTTAAAAGTTGGAACTTCTTTATGGAACGCAAACCATTGGGGGGAAGGAGGGCAACATATGTTGATGTTTATGGGCGTCGGTAGCCGTAAAAAGGCTCCAATTTCTCGTCTGCTCCTATTCTATAAAAAAAAACTTCCAACTCCTCTTCCTTTCTACTAATTAAATGAGTTGCAGGTCTCTGACAGTGTTAATTTATACCTCAGGCAGCATCGGGACTGTCCACCTTGGCTACACAGAACTAGCAGCCCGACCCATTGAAAAAAAAAAAGATCAAAAACTAGAACTAAATCGGACTATAATAACTTGATAGCTTTAGTACCACAGACAGACACACAAATTTACATAAACATTCGTAACGTATAACTTGTAACTTATAACACTTCTCTTTATGTTGTCATTAAAAAAAATAAAGCAAATATTTATCAATATACCAAACTAACCATACATACCTCAACCAAATTAATTTTCTTTTTCTTATCTTTAACTAATGGACATCTTTAGTGCTAAGCAACGTGTATTTGAGCTTCTATTCGAATATAAATTTGATAAGAGAAGTAGTTATAATTAATTTAAGACACACACTTCTCTGAGATCAAATATATTTGGGTGTCTATAAATTTTAATTAAGGTTGTTGGAGTTTTAAAGTCGATAATGATGATGTGCTGCAGTGATCTGTCCAAATTTTATTATTTTATAGTATAGGGAGCCTTTTGACGGCTACCGACGCCCACAATAATAATAATATAATAATAATATCTGTGGACTTACGTTAGCCTAGTCCTTTGCTAAGTACCGTAAGGACCTGCGTTACAGGTACCGGATAATGGATATATTATATATATATATATAAACATTCATGACCTAGGCGGGATTCAGACCCGCGACCTCTGACGTAACACGCGGACTGACCGCCACGTTACCAACTGAGCCAGCTGGTCCTTGTCACCTATAAATATCGGCAAACTCGTTCTCATGCGTAGCTCTCCTTCCCTCATCCCCTTCCAATGGGACATCGGCTACTCACAAGCCGCACGAAACGCGTCAGCATAGCTGTCACTTTGCGGTGGTGAGAGCGAGAGATATCTCCACGGTCGTGCCGGCTCAATTCGGCTGCAATGCAGCATGGCACTACCTCTTCCTGAAAAATTCCTTAAATTGAATTCTCTGCGTCAAAAAAAGAAATATGCATATCCTTGTATTATCACAGGTATATATAGAGACCTGAGTAACCCATATTATCAACGCAGCCGGAACTACTGTGTATAGGAACTTAAAACTTGGTGCAACCGAAACGGTTGCACCAAGTTTTCATCATGTATATTAAGATTTTTAGAAATTCAACCTCTAAGGGGGTGTAATAGGGATTGAAGTTTATGTACAATTAAACCATGCTTCGCACGTGAAAACGCAAGGTCCTGCTAGTAGCTTATAAACTTCCTTGATAGGTGGAATATCTAACAGCGAAAGGATTTTCCAAATCGGAACAGTTCCCGAGATTATCGCATTCAACTATAAAAAATCTTCAGCTTTATAATATTACACCTTGTTAAGTAGCTTTATAATATATCCTAATAAGTCATGTCTAGGATAACTAGAAAGTACATTATCCATGCACTCTGAAATAGATAAGAGTTCTTCAAATAAATAATTAGAATTTATTATATTTATATAATGGCAAGTCATTGACGCGTCTCTGTGTACGTGCCCAACGTACATATTTTAATGCGAAAATGTTTGTTTGCTATGATTTATGCTCTAAACAATAAAATCAAGCGCACTGAAAATGTACTGTCGATTACAAAAATATCAGATACAAAAATCGGTCGTGCCATGTTGTAAAAGATGAGGACTAGAGTATTAAAAAATATGCAGACATCTGACGTTATTATGAATCATGAACGACAATTCCCGCCTCAAGAAGAGATTTGCCGTGGCACTATCTGAATTGTAACCGAATTGGGCTGGCACGCTCGACGTGGTACCTCTCAAACAAAATTATTCTGTCACGTTTCTATTGGTGTGTGACGGTGATATATTGGGGAGAGTCTATTCGTTGGTAGTCATCAAAAACCTTGGAATGCACGTTTCCCTGTTATACCCCAAAATTCCTTCTTTTTGATCCATATGAAACGCCTCCGTATAGAACTATTTTTTAAAGTAAAAGAAAACTTTGCAAAAATTTGATCTACACTTGACATAAAACGTATTCACCAAAAGCTGTATATGTGTGCCTGGTCGATTTTGTCAAAATATAGTAACTAGACTTTCATTCGGTCATCAATGAATTGAGGAATTCGTGAGGATTTTAATGTATGATTTGTATAATTGATAATGGTGACAATGAGTTTTGTTTGGGGCGTAGCCGAAGCGAATCGTTATTCTAGTATAAGGCCATTTTTTTGTTGCCGACGTTACATTTGGTTTCATCGGTCAGCATGTGAATAACAATAAATCATGATTATGTGTCAACACTTTCAATTAGCCGGGCAAGGTCAGATGGATATACACTCGGTAGCCTATCTCGTAATAAGTGCACGCCGAAATAGATCTCGCCTCATAATAGCGTCGCAGGAAAGAAAACAATAATGGAGTCATCCATTATGATTGCGAGCAGACAAATTGTGTATTTTTTTTTTCTATTTACCCAGATAAAAAGTTTACATTTTTTCTTTATTACACCTTTTATATTTTATAAACTAGCCGTTCAATTACCCGGAGGAAATTAAAATATACAGCCTGACTGGTGAATCATTTTCATAACAGTAGTCGTAGAGTATTGGAATTTTGTAATACAATAAGCACGATGTCCTACAAATTACATAACGTGTTGATTTAATATAGGCAATGATCCTTGGGCCATTGATAAGAGAGGCGCCGCACAACACAGAAACTACGGTGACTACAATATGAGATTTTAGTATATATGTGTTCGCTTTGAAATTACTGTCCATATTTCTTTAAACTATACCTACCAAGTACAACATTGTACGTCTATGAGTTATGAAACTGTTCCACCAGTCCGGCCGTATACTAAGACCACACTGTACTTTTATGCGACACAGTCCTGAAATCCGAGTTTTCATTCACGCCTTCTCTTACATAGTCAAACTGTTAGCAAGATATGAGTGAAACTTTTTTTAGAGAATAGGATGCGAACGAGCACTCGTAGCCTTCTTCCGACTACCGAACGTGTACTTCCACATAATTACTGTGCCGACGCGTTGCCCTCCTTCCCCCTCCCCCAATGGGGGCCACCGGCTATTCACAAACCGCAACAAACGCGACACTAAAGATGTCATGTTACGGCGGTACTATGTGAGTTATAAAAAAGAAATAATGATAAAAAAAAACTAATACTATAGAATTTTAAGTTTGAATTTTTGGGTGATTAACAAACATAAAAACACAACTGAAATTATTTGGATGGAATAGTCAAATTATTTACATTGTATAATATTTAGATTAGAATTTATAAAAAAAAAATCTCATATACTTTCTATATCTACAAAAAAGAAAAAAACTCGTGGAGGAATGAATGATTTCCTTAATTGATATTCGTTTGTTTCCGTGCGTAAGAAATTACAAACCAAAGTTAGTGATGTCATAACATTAAAAAAGTAAGTATCATATCCTATATTATTTAAATATAATCTACTATTTAAATATAATCATAATTGTTATCACCTACTGATTACGCTAGGTATCTAACGTAGAGAGCTTTTTGTCGTCTCAAAATAACAATTGAATGTCAATACAAAACAATTTATTATATCGATTGTATATATGACTTACAAAGATTTCGATAAAAATCGATCATAATCGATAAGATTCAAAATAGCATCCATATATCGATAACAAAATGAACATTCATTGACAATGTTCATAGCACGAGTAACGCGGCGCATCTGACGCTAATAGCGTTCCGGAGTCGGCGCCCGCGCACGTGTCCGCCCGCCCCAATAACTACTTGCCCGGGTATCCGGACATACCGGTTGTAGTACCCGGTCGTAGTACCCGGATGTGTGACATGCTAGTGCTTGTGTCAATAGTGACCAATATCGCGTGGCAGCGTTTTTTTTTTGTGTCCTCAATAAGTGAAACACGAATTGTGACGATCAATTTGGTGAGAGATTTTCAGTAATTTTAATGTGTAATTTCTTCTTTGATTAAAAGTAGTACATACTTAGCAAGTGGTTTTTGTTTGGATAGGGATTTATTTAAATTTTCTTCTAAGCATATACTTTGCGAAAGGAAGTCATACACTTCAAGTTATTTTGTTTCATTTATTTTAGGAAGAGTCAGTGCCATGCATAATGCATGACACTACATCCTTCTATGCAACGGAATCAGGCAGCCACGACCGGGGAGGTACCTCTCGCTCACATAATACCGCCGTAAAGCGATATATTCAGTGTCGCATTTCGTGCGTTTTGTGACTAGCCGGTGGCCTATTGGCATAGTGACTATGCACTTGTTCATGGGCGACTGTAGTCGTAAAAAGGCTCTGATTACTCGTTTGCCCACCTTTTCTATAAAGAAAAATTATAAGGTTCGTTTATCATCAATTCACACTTATTCACAGTATATATTAAGCATCAATAAGGATAACATAAACAAACAAAAACAGGTAACTCAATTTTTTTTGTTTTCAAGTAATAGGGGGACAAACGAGTAGGAGTCTTTATAACTATCAACGCCCGTAAACGCCTGATTAATTACTGTGCGATGAGTTAACTTCTATCCTCCTCCTCCCCCCTCCAATGGGCCACCGGCTCACCAACAGGTAACGCAACACGACATCGAGGTTGTCATTCTACGGCGTTGACATGCCAGTGAGAGGTACCTCCCCAGCCGTAACAGTACATATTTTGATTTGTAAAAAGGAATAGCATTGCAGTCTAGGGTATTCTCACACAAGTGCTTATTTTTAACTATTCATGATGTTACAATAAAACTACTTTTACGGATTCTATCGCGGTTTATTTAATTATTTAACGGGCCCGACGTTTCAGAATCTTTACAGCAAGCATGGTCACGGGTGGAGTCCATCCGGGCCATGCTTGCTGTAAACCATAAAAACATATACATATCGATAATAATAACATCATGAATTTTGATGTCTTAAGTTTACCTGATAATAATAACTATGACTATAGATACCAATAATATAAAACTGGAGCGTTTGTTTGTTTGTTTGTTTATCTCAGGAAGTACTGGGCCGAAATGGAAACATTTTTTTTTCTTGGATAGTCCATTTATTAAGTAATATATATACTCCATGGTGCTTCCACTGACGGGGTGATGCTTGTTAATTATACACCATAACTCATAGAAATGTATATTCTTCAACAAAAAGACGTTGTGATGGTCTTTCGAGGCAGGCAACGCGTCTGTCTGATTCATCTAGCAACTTTATAAACGAGCTCTAAGTATACACTAGTCTTATGATACTATTGTGCCGGTCCTATATTAGGAGTGCAGAATTGAAATTATCCAGATTTTATTATTATTATCTATATGAACGACACCAAAGTAAACTCCTTTTTGTAAGTCTGTGTGAATTTGCATTAGTTACCAGCTCAAATAGTTAAAAGCTCAAAAAGTAGATAATTACTGCTAACCTCAAGAGTAAAAATGTATAAGGATGCGTTCATAAGGGTCGAAAAAATAAAAGGGTCAAAAATTCGAGTAAACAACTCCAACCTTCCTAGAAGATCACAGCGGTACGTAACAAGAACGCGCATTATCTTTTTTAAGTCCATTTCTCACTTCCAATTTTCTCAGAAACACCGTAATGAGATTCTACACGCCGCGCCACTTGTTCGGCTCGAGAGCAAACAGTGTTTGTGTACCAAGCGCAGTCCAGTAGCCGCTCTCTGTTTACTGTCGACCTGATAATTAATAACTCGCCGAGCGGTGTGTACACAGCCTTATTACCGGTAAAATCTCACAAGTCACGAGTCCGACATAAACCAGTCTAACATTTCGCTTCTCGATTTCTAATCACACGCTTTTTTGGATTTGTACAGAAGTTTGTTTTACGCATAGTTTAATTTACAAGCCTATTGTCAGTGACGTGCAGAGAACGTTAGGATCAAGCTAACATCCGCATCGTCGGTGTTATCTACTTAGGAATTTGATATTTTACAATCGATTACATTAAGTAATACGAATAAATAAACGAACAAACTTCCAAATTTATATGAAAAATTTAAGTGCGTTGTTGCAAAATGGGAGTCACATCGGGTCAGCACAATTACTAGTTAACATTCCCACCATGGTTCAAGCCTCGTCATGGCGGTGGGGCTCAGTAGCCCGGAGTGAACCCAGACGAAGCCAATTAAACCGAGGGGTATCTTTGCGCCCCTCTTATAAGACGAGGAGGCTTAAAGATCAGGAGGAGGAATCGCTCTATTTACCCCACTTATAAGAAGTGGGGTCCTAAGAGCAATCGGAGGTGGCGCTTTTGCGCACAGGGCAAGGGGCGAGGATGGGAACCTCGCCCCATTGCACTGTCCCAAAGTTGGTAGGGTTGTCCTGTAGTGCTGGGCGACCCCATCTGTGATGGTGGAGTTGGTTCCTTAGGGGGCTGACTAGCCGTCCTGGTGCCCTGATAATTCTTGTTCCGGGGCACCTCACCAAGGGCGGCACCGATGGCACTCGCTGTGGTTTATGTGGGTATTCGGCACTATCATGTGTCGCGAGTCCTACACATCACTGGACCCCACCCAGGGCCGGTGAAGGCGCGTAAAGGCGTTTCCCCGCGTTAACAAAAATTGGCTCTCTTAATCAAGAAGAACTATTAATGAAATGGCTAAATTTGGTTCGACTAAAACAGTTTCTGCACCGAGTTCGCCTCTTACCAGTACAGTAGACAAGGAATATGATCGGGCCATTTTTGGAGCATATTCAGTCCAGAGTTCTGACTCATAGTAGCAACATGGGTGAAAAATGACTGGGACTCGACGCCGTCCTTCCGACATTCAGGTACTTCAAAAGAGTACAACGCTTATTTAATAAGACACAAGTTAGCTACCACAAAAAGAATTCAATCATAAAATATTTCAATCAATTTAATGATTTAAATGAATGCTAATTTTATTGAGGAATAATTCGAATAAAATAAGTTAATGAAGACAATTTATAAGTAAAGTAACGATTTGATAAAAAAAGGATAATCAATTTATTAAGTAAATTAAAAATAAAGAATATTAAATTATAACTCACAGGAGTAAAGCACTTACGAGCATTGATTCGTATATTTTATTCATGGAGTTCGACACAATAATATTTGTCATTACCGTGCCCATTTAGCCCCGCACCCCAGACCTATAATTACAACGTGGAAAAAATTGTGAGTCGAAGAAACGCGATGGAAACTAATGGGCTGAAACTAAATTTTAATTAATGTCGTGTTATACTGAATGGTAATTACAGACGTAACACGCGCAGTGTGACGCGCGCCTTATAACCTTTAAAGGCTCGCGCAAACTATATGTTTAAGCTTCTTGACACATTTCTCATCAATATATACTAACTTGTCTATGAGATAGAGACAACGCATTGATTCCTATATGAGTTCAATCCAATTCTTGCACTTCCAAATTGAAACGGTGTTAACATGATCTTGTGTATCCTTTGTTTATCTACTTACTTATCCATATTGCGTTAAGCTAAACAGTATAATTTGGAATTATTCGCAATTTCGAAGCAAGCTTGGTAAATGGGCGCATAGATTTACGCAATCTATATGCTATGTACAGTACTACAATGGCATATGTTTCATCAGTCTGATAAATATCTATTCCAGGTGACTAGTGAGAAAAATAAATAAGTTGCGCAACACCAATTTCAAGAACAGACTTACAAGAACATGTTTCGGCAGAGCTGTTAGTGTGTGCCTGTCCTTAATTTTGAGCAATTTATGACATAGTAATTATACATGTACGTGCTTAAACGCCCTTAGGCGTTCTTACGCGTGGTATTTTGGAAATTAAAAAGTAAGCTTCAATCGCGGTGTAATATCTAAGTGATGGATTAACATCGCGTTTTGATGTGAATCGATTTATTTGGCTGGCAGCCAGTAATTATTCTTTATCGTACGTCGAGGGGAGGAGAAGGGGGGGGGGGGTCTATACGTGTGGGGAGCAATTAGTTATTGATCAGCCTGCAATTAAGCCCAATCGATTTTGTTTGTTGAAGTTGAAGAAAATTGTTTTAGTTCGATCGCCCGTTTGGTCGTTTCTAATGGATTTTTATAATTGATCGGTCGTTTCAATTTGTATATTGCGTCAGTGTTTGTTATGCGTTTGCTTGTGGAGGTGATAATGTGTTTGAAAAATATGTTAATCTTTAATACGTGTGTTTTTTACCATTGATTTACAAAATTACAAGATACACGATTTCATACTGAGCTGTAATTATAAGGTGTCCGCGTTTGTATACACAGTTACATACTATTTTACAAAGCATACCTTAAGCCATGATTTTACAAAGCAGGCTAAATTTGATAAAAGTCCATAATTCAAACATGTTTTGTGCTAAGTAACCCGTCTGCGCATGTTTTAACAGTACATAACGTAACATTGTACACATGTTTTATTAGGCTTTGGGTTGTGTATCTTGGTGTTTTGGTAAATCAATGCTTTTTACACTTAGGACGTATAGTATTTGGAAATTTCATGTCTTGGTTGATTCCAAATTTATCTGGCTCTAATAGCCATCTATCTTTTTTGATGGGTTGCAGATGCATGATTCAATATACAAGGATTGTGATATGTTCACATCTTTCTTCTCTATCACTGTATGGTCACCAGCAACCAACACGGACACGC
The DNA here is from genome assembly GCA_017140195.1 of Eumaeus atala. NCBI lineage: Eukaryota > Metazoa > Arthropoda > Insecta > Lepidoptera > Lycaenidae > Eumaeus > Eumaeus atala. Next base: position 623,277 of record JAFELO010000387.1, on the reverse strand, counting down.
GCAGTATAGTTATGTAGGATGGATTTTCTACGCTATCTATACTATCTATAAGATTATCGCGCAGACTAAGTGTGCTCATTTTTTCAGTAAACTCACAACTCGATCAAGTGGGTACGAGTCCCGCACACAGAAGGTTCAGCAGGTACCAAGTCATGAAAGTTGACAAAGTAGCGAATTAACTCATTTTGTATGCAATGAACTACAAATGTAAGTTTGTCATTTTCATATTTTTTAAAATCTAAATTGTGTAATTCTTTGTGTTTTTTAAATCACATCTTAACAAATTCCTTGTTTCTCGATCACCGCAATTTTTGCTGTATTCTTGATGTAGACATACAATAAAGCGATCCCCGAATGTCTTCGTTTTTCCTCTCGTTATGAAAGATTTAAAAAACATCCAATCATAACACAAATAAACAGCCCGTAAGCGTGAATGTCTACTTTTAATGGCAACTCCGAATCCCCAGCCTCCGGGCCGTTCTCCTATCAATCTCGGTTGATAGCCAGCTATCTACCCGGGGATGCATAATGCTCGCAGATAGCCGTCTGCGCACGAAGCCTGCGAGCTGCGCAATTTATTGGCCCCACGATCTGGTGGGCTCATTATTAAAACGGTCCGATAGGTGTTGCTGCCCTGGGCATAGCACCAATTACACGAACAAAGAACGACTTGAGTCTTCTAGTTCCGTGTTTATGTATTTACATCTTCTAAATCTTTATTGTGATAAACATATCCATATACATCGATGAAGTTTTAATGGCGAATGCGGCAGATTAGCTAATAATAATGTCATCCTACCCGAATTTCAGCCACGGGGCCGTACCTGTAGAGACTACCCAACTGTGCAGTACATATTATAGTGCACGAGTCCTATTCCGATGGGACGGGTAATCCGATTCGACCAGAGAGATATCAGGCGTAGGACAAATGGCGTGACGTACTCTCCGAGGCACGAGGGTGTCACACCGACAAATTCTTGTCTTCGGTCTTTATATTACAAATAAAAAATACCCAACTATACTTTGGTTCCGCTCCGGGACTCGAACCCAGGAAAGACCTCACGACTGCAGTTGTGCGTCCCTACCTCTAAACCACGAGGTAGTAACTAATTTTAGTTACTAAAGTATTGAAAGGAATGTGTATTCATTACGCTGTTTGCGTCTAAATAAATCCATTCTAGTTATATTTGTGCCATGCTGCATTGTAGCCGAATGGGGCCAGCACGACACGTTTCGACGCTAACACTCGTTAGCATGATACTGATTTAGAATTTTTGAGCGCCGGCTAGCTCAGTTGGTAACGTGGCGGTAAACGCGCGTGTTACGCCAGAGGTAGTGCGGGTCGAATCGCGCCGTGGTCAATTATCACCATCACCATTGTCATCATTATCAGCCCTTATAACTAAAATATCCGATATCACGATATTGGATACTTTAGTTATAAGGGATAGATATGGATTAGATTATAGAAGGGTCGTCTTGGCTTTCATTGAAAGAGGCCTATGTCCAGCAGTGAACCGCGGTCAATAAAAATCTTAATTATATAAATTTTCTTAGATGTTATAATAAATTTATTTCCGTTGTTTAGTACCTGTAACACAAGTCCTTACGCTAATCGACACAGGACAAGGCTAAGGTGGTGATATGGTTCAAGCATTGTCGTGGCGGTGGGGCTCAGTAGCCTGGGGTTATCCGAGACACCTTGGGCGAAGCCAATTGAACCGAGTAGGTGGCGGCTCTTAGTACCCCTCCTATAACAAGAGGGGACTTAAGAGCAAGAGGAGCTGCCGCTCTTTGTACCCCTCTTATAAGAAGAGGGGACAAAAGAGCAAGAAGTGGCGGCACATTTGCGCACGGGGCAAGGGGCGAGGATGGGAACCTCACCCCATTGCACTGTCCCAAAGTCGGTGCGGTTGTCCTGTGGTGCGGGACAACCCCATCTGTAGAGGTGTTGTCGGTCTCTTCGGGGGCTGACTTGCCGTCGAGGTGCCCTGGTGATTTGTTGTTCCGGGGCACCTCATCAAAGACGGCACTGGTGGCACTCGCATTGGTTTTTATGGGTATTACTATATAATGTGCCGCGAGCCCCACACACCACTGGACCCCACCCAGGGCCAGTGAAGGCGCGTAAATGCGTTTCCCCGCGTCAACAAAAAAAAAAGGCTAACGTGGTGATAATGATTGTTATTTGCGTGTCAACATAGTAATTCTTCGGACGTTTATGGGTATCAAAATGAAAACTTTAAAAATTCATATGATCTGTTATGGTAAATGCAATGTCATCCGCCAGTAGGCCCTGCGAAAAAAAGACTAGTTTACAGCAATATACCAACAGAACATCGTCATGTTCTTTATTTTGGTTTTCAAGTTACAGCAAGAAATGTAAAATCTAGATTCTACATACACTAACTACAACTACAAATTTTGCTGCATTGAATCTAAAGCGGGCCAGCCAAGTATGATCGGAAATTATCTCAATAACATAGCTTCCCCGTGAAAGCATGGTTTGCATTTTTGCATTTAGTTGACTCTAGAGAGCTAGTCCAAGCGAGACCTCGCTTGAAACTTACTGTTAGTTGAATCGAATCTTCGTTTGCCGCTTTATGAGCAAAAACATTACATTTACAATTTCTGATTATGATAGCCGAATTTCGGCCAAGGCGGCCATCTCTATAGAGACTAGCCAACTGCGCAGGACACATTATAATGCGAAAGTGTAGGCACAAGTGCACTCCCTGTTGCCTCATTACCCCATTCCTATAGGACAGCAATCCGATACGACCGAAGAGAGATCGGGCGCAGGACCGACGGCTTAACGTGCTTCGAGGCACGGGGGTGTAATTCCGCCAACTTCCTGACGTGGGACTGTCAGTACAAATGAAGAAACGACCTGGGTCTCGTACCCAGGATCTCACGGCCGTAGTTGAAGATGTTTACCCAGTAGACCACGGGGCAGTGCCACTAGACATACGAAGTGTAAAATGATAAAAGGCTTCTGATTTATTATTAACATCATGATTCTTGTTCCCACATGCCAATGAATAAAACCATGTTTATATTGTAAATCCATTTAGTGGTGATAACGATCGTCTTGGTATGAACTAAGAGGGGCCTAAGTCCAGCAGTGGAATAGTAAAAGCTTATGACGCTTACACTACATACAAATTGGCGTTAATTCGACAAATCTTCGAGCTAAATTAGCCCCGAGCGCGTCACGTTTAGTGCGCTAGTTGTAGGATGGTTGAGATAGCCGGGGGGGGGGGGGTGGAGTTATAGACACGTCAACCTCACGGGCTATATAAGCAACTAACTTATACACTTGCTTTTTACGGGCAAGGACTTATAACACCTGGGTAGCCTACCACCATGCCAAGTACCGCAAGGACTCGTGTTATGGATAGGTACTAGCTTCTAGACAGAAAAAATAATAATTTATTAAAGAACGTACCTAACTGAAGAAACATGACCTGGGTGAGATTGGAACATGGGCTATATATATAGCCAGGCCTAACTTTTTTTGTAGACTGTGACAAACGAGTAGTCCGAGCACTTTCATGACTAACGACGCTCATAAACAATCGTACAATTATTTTTATAATGGGCCACCGGAAACAATGCGGGAGAGCTATATAAAAACGTATACAATCGGCTGTAATGCTGCAAGACTTTGCTTCTGGCTTTATAAATATTAACTAACCCTCACAACTTACTCAATAAAAGGCTTCTTGGAAAGAGGAAAAGAGGACAAACATGGAGATGCGCATATTGATTATGCGGATGTTAAAGGGCGTCGGTAGTAATCACTTATGTTTTATTGTATTATAGGGAGACAGACGAGTAATCTGGGCCTTTTGACGAATACACGACCATAGAAATCCGCATTATTATTGTCATACGAATGCGTACTTTTGCTTCTCCCCATCAAAATTTACAAAATATTCGTTGTTTCATTATAAAGTATAAGTTGTATCGAAGTTGATTCTAGGAGTATTTCAAGTTGTAAACTCATTATCACAGCCGAACATAATACTTTCCTTATCGCAAATTAGCCGGGCCAAGTTTTCTTAATTAAGAAAGTATGATTAACAAAGAACAATCGAGAACAATCGAGAACTCTTACCATTGTTGAACATTGATCATCGGGAACAAACAGAGAGCGAAATTAATAAATTATCACTGATGGAGAGTTATGCGAGGGACGTGGGGAGGGTATGGTTTGCAGATTAGCAAAAACTGTAAAGTAAATAGGATTTAATTCAAGGTTTCTATGCATAACTGTAAGAAGTAGAGCCATGCTGCGTAGGAGGAGGTAGTGCCATGCATGGTGCACGACGCTACATCCTCCTGTGCAACGGAATCGGGCCGGCACGACCGAGGAGGTAACTCACGCTCACATAATACCGCCATAAAATGACATCTTCAGTGTCGCGTTTCTTGCGTTTTGTGAGTGGCCGGTGGCCCATTGTGGGAGACGGGACGGCAAAGCATCGGCATAGTAATTATGTGGATGTTCATGGGCATCAGTTGTTGTAAAAGCACTCCGACTGCTCGTTTGCCCCTCTATTCTATAAAAGAGTTGGAGATAGCTCGACTCGTTCACAAGATGCTGCCCTAAAATTTGAAGTCTGCTATCGCGTATCTGGCTTTCATGGAGATATAACAATAAATTCCCAAAATCTGGGCGGATGCGAATGGAAAATATAAGTGGATGTCATTGCCTCGCCTTACCCACTATGGCCGTTTAGAGTCTCACGAACTAAGCGATGCCTAATACCTTTTTGAAGTAATGATAGGTAAAAGAATGATTGGTACCCAGCAGAGTTTATTATGGGTATATCTCTGACACGGGCGCGTTGCGAACCGTCAATTTAAACTTAGCCGCTAAGACAAGTATAAGTGATCATAATACAGATTCAATATGTGAAATTAAACAATAAATAGACAATGAAACTCGTATAGCTACTCCGTATGGATTGGGCTATGAAGCAGAAATATCACTCAATCATTCACCCTTTTGAAATTATACTTATTTTGGCGCGTTGGTCAAAAATGTTGAGAGTATTTTTTTACGATTCGCTCTCACACTGTCACGAAAAAACCGAAATCCTAACTTTAGCTAAAGTCAACCTTTTAAATTTTCTCTTGTCATCCCAAAAAAGTATTAGTCCTAACGCAAGCTTTGTTCTCTCATTACAGTTGGATTATTTCAGTACCTTCAAATTCTTATAAAAATAATAATAATACAGCACAATATTGTTTTGTTGACAGTACACCGACTCCTGCCTCCTTTCGGTTAATGAATTACACTGCTCCTATCTAGTTGGGCAATATGAATGATAAACCGGTTGATTTGTTCTCTAATGATTACAATATACTGTTAATTAGTAACACATAAAAATAATTTTCTTTGCCCGCGATATATCATCATCAACATTATCAGCCCCTATCGGTCCACTGCTGGACGTAGGCCTCTTTCAATGAACGCCAACACGACCGATCGCCTGCTACTGGAATCCATCCCGGACCGGCTGCTGCCCGGAGATTGTCTTCCTACCCGATGACCGGTTGACCAACAATTAAAAGCGGCCTCCACTCCAGAACCTTAATGCCCCATCTGTCATCTGTTATCTTGATTGTGTGACCAGCCCATTGCCACTATCGGATCTTAGTTCTCTGCCTTATGACTTCTATACGAACTCTCCCGTTGAGCTACCGCAATCTTGCGGACCCGTCCTAAACTAAGATGCCATGTTTCGGCCCAGTAGGTCATCACGGGGAGAACGCGTTGGTTGAAGACTTATGTCTCCAAGATCTGCGGTATAAGCGACGTGAGAATGTGACGAAGCTTCCGGAATGCTGCACAACTCAACTGAATCCTTCTATCGGCTTCCTTCTCTAAATTATGTCTACCTAATTGCAAAAGTTGCCCGAAGTAGACGTATTCGTCTACAACTTCGAGAATAACACCATCGACGTTGACATGACCATTGTCTTGCTAAGGCATAAGTTCATGCTAAGGCCAATACGTCGGGAGGATTCATTTAAGCTGTGCTACTTTTCCTGCAAGCTCTCCAACGATTCGGCCAATACAACGATATTGTCGGCGAAACGAAGATGTGAGAGGTACTCGCCGCTAATATTTATGCCGCATTCTGCCTAGTTTAAAGTCTTAAAGACGTCCTCCAAAGCATTGTTGAACAGTTTCGGAGAAATGACATCCCCCTGGCACACTTCTCGATGCCTTCTTTGATTGGCCTTCTTTGATCTCCGGGAATCAGAACGGACATAAAAGCAGCATCATACAATGCTCTCAGTACTTTGACGTATCTCCAATCGACTTTAAAACACTGTAAAACCGCGATACATATTGTTAAAACAAATTCCCCAAAAGCTGTCCGTCTCTATGTGATCGATTTTCTCAAAATCTACTGAACCCATTTCCACGCGGTTTTCACTCACGCTATTCCTAGTGAAAGTTTTTGTGTAAAAGTTGGGCCCTGTTATTCTCGGGCCCGGGGCGGACCACTAGTTGTTTTACAATTTTACTTTTCATCGCTGGAGTAGGCGGAGGATAGCTACTGTATCCTTTTATGTAATCATGATTTTATGTTATTAGTGGACTGCCTCAATCATTTGCTTGGGATGAACATCATCATCCTCACCACCGTCATTATCACCATCATCACCTTCATCATCATCACCATCACCACTTCCATCTACATCATCATCCTCACCACCGTCATTATCACCATCATCACCTTCATCATCATCACCATCACCACTTCCATCTACATCATCATTATCACCACCGTCATTATCACCATCATCATCTTCATCATCATCATCATCACCACTTCCATCTACATCATCATCATCACCATCGTCATTATCACCATCATCGCCTTCATCATCATCACCATCACCACTTCCATCTACATCATCATCCTCACCACCGTCATTATCACCATCATCACCTTCATCATCATCACCATCACCACTTCCATCTACATCATCATCATCACCATCGTCATTATCACCATCATCATCTTCATCATCATCATCACCATCACCACTTCCATCTATATCATAATCCTCACCACCGTCATTATCACCATCACCACTTCCATCTACATCATCATCCTCACCACCGTCATTATCACCATCATCACCTTCATCATCATCACCATCACCACTTCCATCTACATCATCATCATCACCATCATTTATTACTATTATAGGATATGGACCTCTTTAAATGAACGCTAAGACGCCCGATCTCCTGTTAGTCGCTTACACGGAGCTTTGCAGTCAATCTCCATAGTAACATTCAATAATGATCCCCTATCTTATTGTTCACATGCACCACGCAACTGTAATCTTAATAACAAAACTTTATTAATTACAGTTATATCCGTAATTACGTCGCTAGCCGGCAACACGGTATACGGTAGGAATAAAGCCATTGCGTTACCAAACTCATTAGAAATTACATTTGAGTGTGACGAAATCTGATATGATTTTGGAAGTCTAAAATACTTTGATTAAGCCGTGTCTAATGACTCGAATAGTAAACTACACGACTTAATGTTGCGGAAAAGAAATTTAAATGTAATTTTTTTGGTTGGTGCAGTTTGGCGATGTGGCGTTTACCTGAATGTGTATGTTATCTAATCCTAGATCTAGGTAAGACTTATATCTAGACCAACGAATTATGCCTATTAGATGTTTCGAGATCCCAAATATTGATGCAGTTCATATCCTTCAGGTTAGTTAAATAGCTTTAATGACGTCATTTGATGTTTGACGATGGGACGCACACACGTCACACACTCAGAAGAACAGATGGCTGATGGGCCAGTAAGGTTCTGGAGTGGAGGCCGCGTTCAGAAGACAAGTTGTTGGTCGACTCGTTCACCGGGTGGGAAGACGATCTCCTTGCAGTAGCTGGTCCGGGATGGATGCGAGTAGCAGGAGATGGGTCATCTTGGCGTTCATTGAGAGAGGCCTAAGTCATCTCTCCCATCTGCAGGGGATGGGGGGAGGCTCGGAAAGTGTCGCCTCATTTGGTACTATAAATAGGTAATTTCAAGAACATAAAAAACCTTGTTATTTCAGTCAAACAAACCTGAAATAATTTGTGTATGGCAGCATAGGCATGAAAACATTATGTTCGCTATAAACAATTTATGTAAGGCAGCATAGACATGAAAACATGACGTTCGCTATAAACAATTTGTGTATGGCATCATAGAAATGAAAGCCTGCTGTTCGCTATAAACAATTTGTGTATGGCAGCATAGACATAAAAACATGATGTTCGCTATAAACTAATATTTGCTATAAAATAATGGGTGCTTTGCTTACACAAACATTACTCTACATTTTTACTATAGAATAGGGGGCAAACGAGCAATCGCAGTCCTTCTACGACTAACGACGCCCATGAACATCCACATAATTACTATGCCAACGCGTTGCCCTCCTTCCTCCCACCCATGGGCCAGCTACTCACAAACTGCACGAAACCACACACTGAAGATGTCACTTTACGGCTGTATTATATGAGCGAGAGGTACCTCCCCGGGCATCGCATTGTCGATGTAGTGTCATGCACTGTGCACGGCACTACCTCTTCCTATGCAGCATGACACTACCTGCTGCTAATTATATATATCATTATTAATTCAAAGAATAATTAATCCATATCCTTCAAGGAACTCTGGCAATATGCCTTGCTTAGTTAAATTCTTGCAACTAAAAATATTACAAAGAGACATAAATGAATACATATAGATATAGGGAGCAGATAGGTAAATATATATTCGTAACAGTTAGGAGTAAAATCTCTTGATGTTATAGATACCAAGACAATAATTTAATATATAATAATTTACAGAAACAGGGGGATACTTAATGTACAGAAAGACGACAGTGCGATGTTATTGGGCCTCATAATTATGTGGGTAAATGTAACTTACTAAAGAAATCGTCTCACTAGATACTTGCTACAGTCGGGTCGACCAGATACCTACGTGCATACGTCTTCACATTCGGTCCCGTTGCCGGGTCGAGGGGAGCCCAGACCGGAGCTTTGCTCCCTACTAGAGGTTTGTGGTTCGAGGCTCGTCAATAGGAGGCTGTGGTTAATACGAGGTCATATAGTCCTCTAAATGTGTATGTACATATATTTATGTATATGGGCTATTGAAATCTTTGTTCGACCGGCGTCTGTCCATTTATCGGCGCGCTTTCACAGATCTCAGAGTGAAATGGGAACCATGTATGGAGCCACTCCTGTGATGGCCCAATGGAGAGGCACCGACTCTAACGCTGTGTTTATGAGACGGTTGGTGGAAAAGTAAAGAGGGGCTCTGAGCCAGGAGGTTGTTGCTTCGGGAGAAGCGGCGGGCCATAACCTTGCGGGAGAGTGGCAACGGGTTTGCCATATCCCACTCGGTACCGCCCGTGTGGCGGCTTCAATGCTCGTCTGCAGCGAACAGCGAGAGGCACCAATGGCAGAAATATGAAACCTGCGGAAAATAAAGAGGTGTGGATTAAAATGTGGTATTAGCATGTATAGGAGGTAAACTGATAACGAGATTATCCGTCTCCCTTCCTCGGCAGGCTATATCTGTCCGGGGGGCGGGCGTGCCAAAGCGCGAGACTCCTAAGAGTCTCATGCTCCGACGCGTCCGCCTTTTCGAACAGGTTGCGCGACATCCTGCCGACTGAATTATCAATGCTCTTTTCGCGGAGGTCCTTGAGTATCGTGTGGTTTCTCACTTGGAGCTTTGACAAGTTTCCGTAACACCTTGTTCTGGGCGGCACGGAGCTTTTTCTTGCTCGTTTCGCACAGCAAGTGATGCCAGGTAGGAGTCGCGTACGTTAACCTCGATCTAATATGGATGTTGTAGAGTGATATCCTCATTTTCAAGGGGGTAGCACTCGCTCGCAGGAGTGGCGACAGCCTGGCGGTAGCTGATCTGGGCTGTCGGATGGCGGTTTCGGCCTGACGAGCCATCGAGAGTCCGGAGTACAGCACGACTCCCAGGTATTTGGCTGTCCTGGGCCATGGTGTTGCGATGCCCTGTACCTGAAGCATACTTGGTGCGGTGCGCTGTTTGGTAAAGGCGATCGCTTGCGCCTTCGATGGATTGATCGCCAGCCGCCACTTCTGTAGCCACTCCGGCAGGAGATGGAGGGATCTCTGTAACTTTTTGGCCGCGTGACTCGCGTCCAGTGACGCGGCCAAGAGCGCGGTGTCGTCCGCGTAAAGCGCAGCGGTTACCCCGGGGGAAACAAGTACGTCCCCGGCGCAGAAGTTATAGAGAGCTGGCGAGAGACAGCTCCCTTGAGGTACACCTGCGCGAATGCATTTCTTCTCGGACAAGACCCCGTCCACTCTCACCTGGAATTTCCTGTCCGAGAGAAATGACGCAATCACTTTTATGTGAGGCTTAGGTACATTGCTTTGGATTAATTTATATATTAAACCGTTATGCCATACGGCGTCGTATTAGTCAAATGCTTTTTGCATGTCGACTAATACGGCGGCAACAGATTCTTTTTTGTTTCTAGCCACAGCGAGCAAATGGGTGACCCTGACCAGTTGGCGAGTGGTACTGTGGTTGGGTCGGAAACCGAATTGCTGGTCTCTAAGTGGTAGAAAGGGTCTTCGACAGAGTGGGTAGTAGAGTTACCGAGCGATAGTTGTTCGCTCTCCTACTGTCATCTTTAATGGTCACGATCACTTTGGCGGCCGTGATACCAAAGATAAGAGCCACATCTATGGTGCTAGGCATGCCCGGTTGGCCGGCGGCCGTGTAGCGCCTCGGGAGGTCCGGACCTACCACCGCGTATGCGCTCGACATGGAATCATTGAATAGGCGGTTTCCATTTGGGCAGCTAGTGTACGAGTTTCTCGCTGGGTGCTTGCAGTTAAGGTCCCCGGCAATGACCACCTGTTCCCCTGTTTGGAAATGGTGGTGAATGTCGGAGAACACTAGCGTGTCCGTCAGTGGTTTGTAGGCCGCATAAATTTTAAGCGCCTCCCTCCGAATAAAATCTCTACTCCCAGCGTGGATAAGGTCACTGTGGAGATTTGCGGTAACGGCTGGTGGATCACCCGACGCGCCACACAGACCGCCAGTCCCCGGATATGCAGCACAGCGACTTTGTGGTCCTTGCGGTAAATGTGTTACCCTGAAATTTTGAATTTTAAATTTTGAGAGGGGTGCGTTTCGTTGATAAGTAGTATGTCTATGAAGTATTCGTGGAGTGTCTGTCTGAGTAGTGTAGATTTGCCTTTTAGTGTCTGGGTCCATTGTGCAGATAGTTCGGTAAATTATGGTGAGAGCCGTGTTTAATGACTGCCTGCAGTGGGGTGTGGCCGGTAGGTATGTTTTGGATGATTTCAGAAATAATCTTCAGACCATCTGTCAGAGTGCGTGTTAGTGGTGATGTGTTTGGTCTATGGCTTTTGCTGCCCTTGTGTATGGCGATGGGTTGTGGAATTTGCGTAGTCTGTACAGTAGGAATCACAGGCGCCGCTTGATTTTGGACTTGCAATGGGTTATGGGGTGGTGGTTGTTGGGTGCTGGGAATGTGGAACGTGGGTCGTTAGCCTCACTCATAAGAGTTTGGCTACTGGGAGGTGGGACAGGTTTGGAGCGATGCTGGGTTTAGGGATTTCGGTGGGGCGGAAGGGAGCCGATCGGGCTACCGTGCCCGCTCTCCTGACCTCCGCTTTCTTCGCAAATACGGGGCAGGCTGTTCGGTGGGTGGTTCGCGGGGTGCGGCCCACCACAGTTCCCGCAGGTGGGAGTGTCGGTTCTAGCGCGGGGACAGTCGCGGGCGCTGTGGTTTTCACCACAATGCACGCAATCTCATCCGTGGGACTAAAGCGTATGCCTTTTTGAAAAGGACGCCCACTGGGGTTTCGACTGAGCAGCTTTTTTAATTCTGCCCAATGAAAAGCCCAGTTTGGGAGGTGTTCTACGATAAATGGAGGATATCTTGGTGGGTTTGGTGATCGGATTTGTGTATCTGGTTGCTGTTGTATTGGTGGAGAGGTATGCATTGGGACCGGTGTATTGCTGGGGCTAGCCACTGCGGTAGCGTAAGTCGGACTCGGGCTCGAAGGGCCCACAGATCCGTCCTGCGCCTTTTTCATTGGAGGCGAGAGCCTAGTTGACGGCACGGTGAGTGGCTCGTTCGGTCGTGGGCGCTTTATCGCACCCAGACCGCGGCGATTTGCTTCTCTTGGGTCCTGCGGGAAAAGACCTTTCGCGTGTCTCGGTGTCCAGGTAGTCTCTGCGTAACTTCGGCTGTCTGTCTGCTGGGCTACAGTGGCTGGAGCCGTCGGACTACAATCCAGGGGGAGGGATCGGAGTAGCCCTTTCCCCTGATGCCGAGTTTTGCCGAGGTTCGGCGGCTTTGGAATGACTTTGTGGCGGTGTAAACTGCAACCCCCCCCCCCTCGTTGGCGGGCGGTGGAACGGCGTTGTTTTGTACGGCGCTAGTGGTATTCGACTCGCACGCTGATAGTGCGCTCGAGGTCGAAGCCGCTGTTGCTTCGGCGAAAGTGAGAGTGAGAGTGGGACGGGGAGTCTCCCTGTCTCTCTTCCTCTCATACATTTTTTTCGGCGGCGATAAGGTAGGTGAGCTTGCACTTACCTCGGGCTCCCTGGAGCGTTTATTTGATTTTTTTCATAATACTTGCGTGGTCTCCTCCTCCCACTCCACTATGCAGTCGCTCTCGACGACTGCATCCATCCACGAGGTGGTCTGCGATGCGCTGTCCAGCTCCATTTCGTCGCTGCTCGATGACACGGAGCTGCAGCTGCTTCGCCTCCCTGGGCTCGGTGACCGGGACATTGTCCCTGTGCCTTGGGGGCCTGCACTGAGGTGTTGAAACACCTACTTCGGTGTGGAGCAGCCTACGCGCGAACTCTTAGCGGCCTGACGGTCGCTGGGCGGTCCAGTGGGCGGTGTTCTCCACCGAAAATTGGTAGATTCGTCACGCACTAGCTGTCGCTTGTAGATTGAGCCGATCCACTAGATACCTACCTATATTTTTAAAGCGGATAAACACTTTTCACTTTCCTACAGAGGCCATGGGTGTGGGGGTTCATTTGGTTATAAGGGGTCGCTGCACGTTATAATCCACATACCCATAAAAATCACCGTCAGTGCCAGTGAAACTACAATTCAAAAGCGCTTCCTTCTGTAGTTCTTTTGTCACTTCTTATAAGAGGGGTATAAAACGCAGCCGCATGATTCAATTATGACAAGACTTGGACCATGGTGTAGATACTTACCTATCTTTATCATATGTGGTTCCTACAGAAATTGATTACAAATTTTATTCGTCCAATGCATATTTTATTGCGACATTATTATGATAAAGATTTTCACGTATTTTCAATAAAAAAACTGCTACAGTTCAAATCAAATGGAAGGATTTTACGTGTAAGTATGCATTTCTTCGCGGTAAATCAGCGGTCAAACAATACTAGTTTGTGTATTCTACATAATTACTTGTCTGAAATTATTTTGTTTTTAATTGATATTGTTTGCTTAATCAACTTTTGTCAAAACGATCTAATACAACTAAAATATGCACGTGTAATCACACAGCGGATACTGTAAAAAATAAAGAATAAAATCTAATTTGAGACATATATTTTGAATTTCGAACTTCATTTTACAATTATACCAGGAAGCACTACAAACTGCATGCTTACAATAATTATTTCAATAATTTAATAGACAGTACGAAAAGACAAAAGATATAGTTCGCAAATCAGGACCATTAGTATTTCAAGTATTTAATATATATCTGTTATTAATCGTGCGCGTGGGAGAAATAACATGCCGCCAGATATTAAATCTAATAATGGCCGCCGTTGATTGCTTTTCTTACGCTTTCTTTTATATTTATAATTCATATTTAATGATCTAGAATGGCACTTGATTAGACCGTTGTCCAGTGGGATATGAAACATCGCGTACATACTGGCTGTAAGTAAATCAAATTACGATTAGGGGCCCTTGTATTTTGGTTGTTTGCGCACGTTAATTTTAGATTTAAGCGTTTTTCGTGTTAAGTAACGCACAGTCTTTTGTTGGAACTTTTTTTGGGTAAAGTGTAATATAATTGTGTAAATTGTGTGATTTCTGTAATTTTGTTATTTAACTGTCGATAAAAAATGAACCGCGGCGTGGCTTGGCTCCGTGTGCAGCCGTTCGTTCGAGCAAAGCTGTGTTTGAGGAGGAGATCACAACGGTGGCTACGCAGCATAGTCTCTACGTGGTGCGCTCATGCCACCCTAATAGAGAAAAGGGTGCAAAGGGGTCAGATTCCCGTCCTGACCTCATTACATGGTTTTGACGTCGACGGGTGGCTATTAGAACAGCTTCTTGAGGAAAAGTCCCTTATGGACTATTATTCTGATTAACCTGGCCGTCCGTACTCGGGCCGGAATATGGTACACCGCAATGGACCATCCAGGACCGGTAGCTCTTATTTCTTCCATTTTACCACATTCACAAATAAGGACGATATCGTGACGGTTATGCTTCTTTGAGTGGCATTTCAACGCCAGTGTTTCGAAATACAATAAACGCTAAACAATTTCGTGATAAATTTGTGTGGTGTTGGTGGTCTGTCAGACACCGTGATATCAGATATGTGACTTGACGAGCCGTTGACGAAGTCACAGGTACCTCTGCTTATCTATAGTAGGGTCCCAAACATCTTCAGCTGTCTGCGTAACCGCTGATAAGTTGATACGTAAGTATTTGATTGGCTGCTAATGTCTTCATAACCCTGATGAGTTTTTGTTTTCAAGGACAATTGCGAAATAAAGCCCGTATTCTTGATCAAACCTTCGACTTCTCCTTCAATCCTCAATACAGTAAAAAACTCATCAGTACGGACTGCTACGGAAATCGTCACCCCACCTGGTAGTTTATCAATTGGGTCTCCACACAGAAACTTTATGTTATGTTCCTGAGCGGTGGGTGCGTGCGTGCGTGCGTTTGTGTGTGCGTGTGTGTGTGTGTGTGTGTCTCTCTCTCTCTCTCTCTCTCTCTC
>JAFELO010000387.1:584378-608164 GCA_017140195.1 Eumaeus atala | reverse complement strand
TCTCTCTGTGTGTGTGTGTGTGTGTGTGTGTGTGTGTGTGTGTGTGTGTGTGTGTGTGTGTGTCTCAAGCTACGGCAGGCCACACTCTCTGCATGTATAATTTAGGCCTTTGCTAGAGGTATAGTACTATACGTTACATATGAAGGGGCAACACCGCACGCCCAGACGCTACTCATCATGGCGTGGTACTGGATTAATAAATACTATAATAGAAATCGGGGTGACTGCCTCAAAGTTGGCGGGGTTGTCCTGTAGTGCAGGACACTCCTCTGTGGAGGAGGCGTCAGTCCCCTAGGAGAGTGCCTGGCCGTCGAAGTGAATCGAAGTTTAGGGTCGCCACACCATAGGCGGCAGTGATGTCACTTTTATTCATATTCGCCATTGTAATGTGCGGCGAGCCCCACATACGAATGGACTCGATTGAACCCAGAGCCAGTGAAGGCGCGTAAATGCGCCACCCGGCGTCTACAAAAAAAAAAAATAGCAGTGACAGGTGTCACTGTCACGTATTACACGTCACTTGACTGGCTCAACCGACAAGTGGCATCTTAAATATCAATACACCGTGAAACGTCAAATCTTACATTTCTTTTTAAATAAAAATATCCTCATAAAATTCCTCCATTAAAACAATCCCAACCTAGGTAGATAAAGGGGTTTGTTTTGAAACAATTTCAATAAAAATCGGTCCAGATTCCACATCAAAAATAAGACGTTTTTTGGTCGCGTGCCAAGTTCATTATGAGCGTTCATGAAATTTCACATTTGAATTATTTTACTGTCTGACTTATAGCTGTTACTTAAATATTTGGTAAACAAGAAAAATATAGCTCTGATCGATCATGTTTAGTGCGCGCTGAAATAGCCGTAAGTGGAACACGGCTACATTAGCATGGAGTTTCTTTATAGACAGAGTGCGTACAATATTTCTGACAGTATCAATATTTTGTTTAAGAGTCAGATTCACTTACGAAATCGGAATTAACACAAATGTGAACCATTTTTTCTCGTTTACGAAAATGGCCGATATTACATATAGGGAGATGCTTATATAATAGGTAAATGTAATATGTAAAGAGATAAGTGTGCAATTGTTATTATTACTACAACAATAACACATCTTCACGCCAGTTCCCTGATGGGGTAGACAGGGAGGACACATGTCACGATTTTGATGACTTAAGTTTACGCGAATGTTAGTCCTTACAATAAAACTACTTTGAAGGATTTTGTCGCGGTTTATTAAATTATTTATCCGCAGAGCCCACCCATGACCATGTAAAGCTTCCGAAACGTCGGGCTACATAAGTAATTTAATAAACCGCGATAGAATCCGTAAAAGTAGTTTTATTGTAATACATGTCACGACCCTCCATATCTGTTATTTACTTTAATTATATAGTACAGTAAAACAATTTTTTTTTCATCAAATTGTGTAGTGTCCATGTCCATGGTATGTTGTAAGTAGATCCAGGCTACCTCAGTTTAGGTGATCAACGATACCAAGATACGCGGACGGTTCATCCACGAGTCCTACACACCTATCCGATCCCATCCTGGACCAGCCGCAGCGCGTAAATGCGCACGAAACAATCGTCAAAAACGAAAACACACGAATCCAAAAAAAAAAAAAGACAATATTCATAGCTATCTATGAGCCGGGGCGCGTTCGCTATGAGCAAGGATTTGGCGAGGACCAAAACTTTCCTTATAATGTCACCCTTTTTTTTTGTTGTCGCGGGGAAACGCCCTTTCGCGCCTTCAACGGCCCAGTGGTGAGTGGGACTCGCGGCACATGATAGTGCCGAATACCCACAAAAACCACCGCGAGTGCCATCAGTGCCTCTCTTGGTGAGGTGCCCCGGAACAACATTCATCAGGGCACCTCCACGACTAGTCAACCCCCTAAGAGACCAACTCCACCTCCAGAGATGGGGTTGTCCTACCCCACCGACTTTGGGACAGTGCAATGGGCTGAGGTTCCCATCCTCGTCCCTTGCCCCGTGCGCAAAAGCGCCACCTCCTGTTGCTCTTAGGTCCCCTCTTCTTATAAGAGGGGTACCAAGAGCGATTCCTCCTCCTGATCTTTAAGCCCCCTCTTCTTATAAGAGGAGTGCAAAGATCCCCTCGGTTCAAATGGTTCGCCTGGGTTCACCCCAGGCAACTAAGCCCCACCGCCAAGACAAGTCTTGAACCATGGTGGGGTTATAATGTCACCCTAGCTGAATTTCGGCTATCGCGGCCATCTCTATAGAGACGAGCCAGCAGCGCAGGACGTATATAGTACACAAGTGTGTGCGCAGGCAGTGCGCTATCTATTCCGTCATTCTCCTATTCCGTTGGGACTGCTGCCCGAAACAACCGGTGAGAAATTATCCTTATATTGATAACACAATGAGATGCAACACGTTTAACATAGCAATTGCATACAACACAGCACCTATAGTGGGCAAGAGAGCAGAGAGAAATAAAAAATGATCACGGACTCATTTCGCACTTGAATAATCGACCGTGGACGTGACTGAAAATTAATATCCAACTCTAATTTCAGCTCGGTAATGCAATCAACAAGCCTAATTAATAGCGAACAATAGCAATGCAATACGTTGCATAATTTCAGCGCATATGAACTCCAACAATAGACTGGCACATTGCACATGAATCAACCGCGAGTGATCCATTCGCCCGTCGAAGATTATCGAACTAGAGCACTAACACTCGCTAGATGCATTAAGACACGTGAACCTAATTTGCGCCTGTAAATCTTCCTGACGCGGGAAGCATTAAGTGGAAGTTGATGGATCAAACGCTTTGACATTAGTTAATAAGGCTCCACAGATTAAAACACATAATAACGGAAAGCGCAGCCCCTTAATTTATCGCAAGCCATCCGTCAGATCGAAGCCGTTTCAAAATTTATCATAAGTCGTATGTCAGTTCGAAGATGTTCCAAATTCGAATTCGAAACATTTCTAATTGGATCGTATTTTTGTTTAAATGTGTAATAAGCTGGCTGGAACTCACATTGTAACTGGCAACAAACACATCGACGTGTTTACGCGTTCGCAATTAGATCATCCATTGATGTATTTGTGCTTCATGTGTGTGTCCGATTGAGAAGTAACGTGTCTGGTACTGATTAGCGTGCGTGTGTGTATATCATTGCGTACACGTGAGCGTGTGCGTCCGCATTAAGTATGCTTTAGATTTTATTATTTAATGATTCATCTTAGGGATGTAGAAATAGTCAGGAATGCTTGCGCCGTTCGCGCTGAAAAGCCAGTAATAATAGAATATTGGCACATCTGCACAACTGTATAAGTTTTAATGTTATTACTCCTGTGCCGTGTGATATCCAATTCCAGATTTATTTTAAGAGTATTTTATGGTTTTAATTGAGCACCGGGAATCTTTGTTTGGTTCTGTAAATATTTTACGATACTTTTGTGAGAGATAATGCGGTACCTCAGCGGTGGCTCAGATTATCTAGCCGTAAAGTGACGGCTATCTATGCCCTAGCGTATTGTCTTCTGATTAAGAGCTCGAATTGCCGTAAAGAAGAGTATCGTTGAGGAAATGTAACGCATTTACATTAGATACTACAGTCGTTTACTGGGGTCCTGTTATGCACAAAGATCTTCCTCAGGAATCGCTCTATCCATCGTTGAAAAAGTCATAAAACCGGAGAGTGGATTTTGGGAATACCGATCACATACAGACAGACAGCGTTTGAGGACTGTTGGATAAACGAGCAATCTAAACTATTTTGTGACTACACATGCCCACTCACATCCGCACACTTAATGGTAAGATGCATTCGTATCACCCCCCAACGGCATGTGGTGATTGATCGCCTTTGTGGTGTATCGGTGCGGGTGTCGCCAGTTAAGACCGACAGCCGCGTAGGGTTTTGGGTTCGATCTCCAGGTCAAGCGACTATTATTGATATTTCTCAGATTATTCTGAGCACGCATTATATTGTCCGTGATTGGAATGTGCCCGATGTGATCATGGGCCTCAGTACCTTTTCTTTTTTGTTGACGCGGGGAAACGAAGTTATGCAACTTCACTGGCCCTAGGTCCAGTGGTGTGTGGGGCTCGCGGCACATTATATAGTGACGAATACCCATAAAAACCACCGCGACTGTCACCAGTACGACCTTTGATGGGGTGCCCCGGAACAACAAATCATCAGGGCAAAGCGACGGCAAGTCAGCCCCCGAAGGAATCGACGCCACCTCTACAGAAGGGATTGTCCCGCACCGCATAGCAACCCCACCGACTTTGGGACAGTGCAATGGGGGTATGGTTCCCATCCTCGCACCTTGTCCCGTGCGCAGCGTCACTTTTTCTCTTTTGTCCCCTCTTCATATAAGTGGGGTAAAAAGAGTGGCACCTCCTCCTGCTCTTTAGTCCCCTCTTCTTATAAGAGGTGTACTAAGAGCCACCGACTCCTCGCTTCAATTGGCTTCGCCCCAGGTATCTCGGATCACCCCAGGTTACTGAGCCACACGGCAAGGCTTGAACCATGGTGGGCATGGGCCTTAGTACCTGGGTTAGTCATGGAAGTTGAAGTTTGCTTACTGGACATACGAGTTGTGGATGTACTAGCACACCTCTGCCTGCCTCTTCGGGGATAACAGACGTAAAGGTACTTGTAGGTACCCCCAATGGCCCACCAGTTAAACCATACAAAACCTCTTACAACAAAGACACTTCACTCTATGTGACACAATTTCTCACTAAACCCCTTATATCAGTATCTTTAGTTCAGAATACTTACATGTAGATTGCAGCTTAACTGAGGTAGTAACTGAAGCGAGATAACGCCAGCGCTAGAATAACATCACGTATTCAGAATACGTAGGTATATGTTAATGAGCTTAACATTACACACATTGACTTATTCGGTGAAATGAGGTAAAACAAATAATGGAATATTCCACTTTTGTTCATATGGTTTTTCTGTCTCTCTCTATTTCTCTCTTCATTCCACGTTAGTCCACTACTGGACATGCCTCCCGCAAGGTGCGCCACTGAGCTCAATGTTCGTGCGTCCGCTATTGTGAGACATAATGGATTTGATCTTTATTAGGCTCATATGTTATTATTTTTATAATGAGGCCATAATGGTTTTAGGAAAGGTAAGTGAAACCCCCTGAAATCATCCAAGCAGTCAATTATCGAAGCATTGGTAGATTCGGATCCCAAACAGACCATTAATATACTTAGTAATTAACAATTCAGAGTAGTTTGAGCTATATAATCTTCACCATAAGTAGGTAGGACCTACGTATGTTTCTGAAAAAATATTCAACAACCACAACAACAACAATACATTTTCCTGAATGTAGGTAGTACCAGTGTATGCTTTTGAAAAAAATATTCAACAACCACCACACAACAATACATTTTCATGAATGTAGGTAGTACCAGTGTATGTTTTTGAAAAAGTATTCAACAACAACGACATATCTTGACGCCCTTTCTCTGATGGGGTAGGCAGAGAGAACGGAGTGCCACAAGTGACGATCCTTATCATATCTGCCTTGTCTCCTAATTTTGTATTTTTTTTTTATAATAGTGAAATAAATAATACATATTTATATTGATTATCCGAAATATAATATCAAGTTAGACGTACCGCCATGCATGGTGCATGACTCTACATCCTCCTATGCAACGGAATTGGGCTAGCACACCCGGGGAAGTACCTCTCGCTCACTTGATATCGCAGTAAAGTAGCACCCACTGTGCCACGTTTCGTGCGGTTTGTGAGTAGCCGGTGACCTATTGCGGGGGGAGTTGAAAAGGAGGGCAACGCATCGACATAGTTGTGCTGATGTTCATCGGCGTCGGTAGTCGTTGAGAGGCTCCGATCGCTCGTATGTCCCCCTATACCATAAAACACGTAACGCTTAATTACGCTGCACTAACGTGATTATACACAATGTGTAATATAATTAGAAACAACATAACATAATAGTCTTAAAATAAAGACGCAGTAACGCAACGCCGGCGCTAGAACACCTAGCATTGACCGCTTGCTAACAAGCTTACGTTTGACCTCAACTTGATATTAACACTCAATAACCGTAAATGGGACGAACACACTTATATGTTAACGACATCCAATTGACTATTTATTATTATTTAATGATGCTAGCCAATTAAATTCTCCTTTCGATCAATGTACAGGTTATAGACTAGGAGCTAGCTCCATTTGTTGAATTCACAACTGGACCTGTGTGGGCTTTATGATCCTAAGACACGACCACGGATTAACTGTTTAATTTTAAACTTTTAATGCAGGTATTACTGTGTAGTCCGACTGTCCAAGGTGGGTTTCAGTAATAATATGCAATTGACGACTAAAGTTGTGTTTAGCTACATTTGAGACACTCTGACGTTATACAGCACTGGAGCATAAAGTTTGTCTATACTAAATAACTACATTGAAATGGCCGGTACGAGCTACGCAATATAACTAATAAAAAGTGTAATCCTAAATATTGCCCATTTGGAAGGGCAACGCATCAACATAGTAATTATGTGTATGTTCATGGGCGTCGGTAACGGAAAAAAGGCTCGGATTGCTCCTTCGGTCCCCTATTCTATTAAAAAGAGAATATTGTGCACAGGATATAAATGTTTATGCAGAGGTACTCTCAAACGTTAGAAATGATTTAGTAGTTAGTCTTAAGACAGAATGAGTAACAAGATACTTATACTTATTTATGTAATGACCTATTTTCAGTAGACAATAATAACAGCCATCTAAATACTCGTATATTTGTGGTATAAATATATGTATATATAGGATTGTTTGTGTTTAAGAGGAACAAAGAATGAAAGGCTTCAAGAAAATTAAAACATCTTCCTATCATAACTTTTCATCCTTTTTGGATGTCTTCTATTTTATTTAAAACTACGATGAAATTGTAAATAGGTGATCTTATCTTATTCTATCTCTAATCACTTGTTTTCTCCCATGTTACTTATCTATATATTACATATCTGGAATATTTGTCTTTCACTTTTAATTTAAAATAATATTTTGTTCAATATTGTTTTTATTAATTGCTGCAACGTTTGATTAGATTGTCAATTATTTATCTATTCGAAGTGTATTTATTTTGCTATGTTATCCACGAAGATATTGGTTTGTGTTAGCAATGGCTTCATTTGTTCCACTGAATAACCTAGTGCAATATTCGTAACAAATTTATTCGGCTGTAAATCTACTTTGCAATCTTCCACGCACCCTATTAAATACATAATGTTTATTCCTCCATCGACCGTTAGTAATTTATTGCAAATAACAAAAGTTTTATTTCTGCATCGTAAGTGACTTATTTAATGGACGTTTAAAATTATTTTGCGTCACATGGCTTCAAAGCTTTCAATCTATTGGCATTCTTGAATGGTATTACGTCAGTTTCTAATACGCATAAAAATATTGTAATAAAATTTGATTCAGTTCACCTACATATTTCTGGCCACTCTATGCATTTATTTCAGGGACTGGAATCAGTTTATAGCCCCACGTTCATCTTCACTCATTTATAGCTAGATATTCTTTTACGATGCGAGGCGCTCTGTTTATTTTCGTTTTTAATTACTTGTTGCGTAGGCGTTTGGAAATGACAAAGCTTTTGACCTAGAATATTTTTTATTAATGCTCTGATGGAGTCTATTTTGATTTTTTGGCATTGATAGTATTAAGCGTAATAAATAATACGAATCATTATACGTAGCGTTCTTTCAACGAAATAAACAGATTTCAAGGAAACCGAGGTAAAAAATACACGACGTGAGTTATGGGGCGATTTGGAAATGGTTCGTTGTAGAAATATTATATTGTCTATGAAATTATGTCTGGATGAATATACCGCAGAAATATAAAATGAAGTGTGACAAATAAAAGTGAGTCAGTCTAAATCTTTTAGACCGTTTGTTACCGAGATGATTTTCCTTTGAGACAAAAATGATTTTCGTATAAATGTGTCACGATATTCATTTTGTTACCTCTTCCTAATACTTTTTATTTCAAGTTTATTATTCCGACTATACTTTTTCTCACAACTTTTTTCTTCCTGGGCCATACTTAGGTAAGTATCTAACTGGTTAATACTTATAAAACATGGTTTTCTTTACCAACTCCATTAAGAATGTAGAGTATAGATCAGTTGCGGTTGTCACCTAGTGATCATACTTGTTACCAGTATACATGGCGAAGTCATTGTATTAAGTAGGATCTGGTAGTTGTTCTGAGCTGGATTGATAGTCGGGTATCCACTAGAACGCGTGAGTACCATCATCCATCTGTAATTGAGTGGCTTAGACCCTTCGCTCGATGTGTCTCAAAGTCACCGATGAAGTTGCACTGGACAGACTGTCAGTACAGAGCTGTCAAAAAAAAAAAAAAGAGTTGTTAAATTTACAGAAAAGAAGTAGGTGTTTTTCACCTACCGATACGTTACTACCGATTTAGTGTATTAACAAATTCAATACAGACATTTGTTAAGTAGTGTCATAATAATTTAATACCATAATTTATTGATTTAAAATACTTATATTAATTATATAAAAAAATTATATACTAAAAATGATATTTAATATTAATGTATGTATTTTAAATCAATAAACTTGTGGAAATACATTAAACAATATATTTTCAATTTAAGTTATAATATCAAGAAGTGACAATACACTCCATCAAATATGTTGATATAATTAATATAATTGAATATCGATGAAGATTATTTTTAATGAATAGAAAGGTTATGGATACCACGCTCGATATAAAAAGTCAATGGGCCCCTACAGTTTCGTAGATTTTCGCACTTAAAGTTTTAGTAATATAAAATCCTCTTTGAAATATGTTTTCTCTATGACATAAAGAATGTGCAGATGTAATCTAGACGACAATACGACAGAATTACGACCAGACTAATGTGTGGTGATTAGAAATAGTTAATAATATCTAGCGTTAACGTATAGGTGGTGAAAACTGTTAATATTCACACCTCGTGATTTTTTTATGACCACCTTTCAGAAGTAGATTTTATAGTTTCCCTTGTAAAATAGTAAATATATAGTTAATGTTGAAATTGTACAACCATTAGAAAGGTGACGGTGTGGTAAAAAAATCGGAATTCATATGTGGTTCCTTTTTCAGAGGGTCCTACTGCAGTTGACGATGCTATTGCATCTCCATAACAGTTCATCGGACTAGTGAAGACTTTTATGTCCTCTAGTTTAGTGAGAAAGGGACAGATGCACCGGATTGTAACTATTTATTTTAGTAATATAAATTTCGTTATTTATACCGATTCCTTCATTATTACAACTTAAAAGTGCTGTGCTTCTATCGTTTTCATTACTAGAGTTATATCATTTTTCTATTCCTGTCTTGACTTGACTGACAAATCTCAAATCTAACCCGATATATCAGAATGTTGCTGCACTAATATTAAAAGTTGATAGACAAATAGATTTATCTTATCTGTAACATTAATTGATGTGAATATATCATATATGAATCAATCGAATAAATTATAGTATCGAAATTGTTCGCACTAATGCGTTGCAAGCCGGCATCAAAATTAATGAACGCATCTTCCACCATCCAATCAAACTGAGTCAGAATCAATGCGTTCTCGCATAACGACCGTCGGATGCGCCGAAGTGTTCCAGAGAGATTGTAAATATTTCTCTGTTTCAGTGTACTGAAATAGATTAGTACGCGTGTTTCTAAATCTCCTTTGAAGATTACACACGCCAGCATTAGCTCTGGCAAATTACCCTCTAACAAAGATTGTATTAATTACGCGCTCCCAATAGCCGAATGTAAATACTATTTATATTTAGATTTCGGCAAGTGGTGTGTGTAACATCATGCCTGTCTTTATTATTTCGGTTATGTTTCACAATTAATTGTTGTTTTACCGATTCGTTGATTAGTTTGATCGGTTTTTATACATCCGTTTTTTTAACATTCCATATCTATTGCTATGGTTTGTTTATCTATCTATGAATATAACTTGATTCAGTGCATCTGGGTAGCCATCTTCTGCACAGTAAATGGTCACGTTTGACAATTTTGTTGTCAAACTTGACGTTGTAGATATCGATTCAAATGAATCGAATAATTCCACTCATTTGGTGAGCAAAAATTTGTGTGTTAGTGCGACCTCCTGACAGTCGGCTGACTACTTTTTCTTTGCATAAGGGGCCAAACGAGAAAATTATTTTACCTACCTTTTGATGACTACCGACATTTACATGATTGTTACGCAGTTTACGCCGGTTTCAAGTGAGCAAGAGGGACTTCCCAGGTCGTGACAGCCCAATTCCGTTGCATTGGAAGATGTAGACTCATGCGCCATACGTGGCACTACCCCCTCCTGTGTTGATATGTTGATACTTGGTTCATGTTACGGGGGGGGGGCTTAATGTAAATCGCACGAGGCCTATAGTGCTCTTATGAGGCAGAGGACGTCCTCTAAATAACGATTACTATGATGTGACTTGTGAGAGTTGAAATTATTTGATCAGCAAACCCTATGAAAATGGATAGCAATGGCATCGTCAACAACTTACAGGTATGTGCTGACGTATCTAGAATTGCTATAAACGCAGCAATTCAGTGACAAAACAGTTGTCTGAATAACAATATCATCAAATCAAAATTTCACCGATTCGTATTCTGAGCACTGCTCCAATTATTGGATCCCAGGGCATAAAATAATGTAAAATTAAAAAATTATATGTTATTATAAAACATCAACACTCGAGGGTTATTAGGGAGATAAATATGTAGAATTAAGGTATTGTTGATTATAACACAGTTTGCTGAATACTTGGGTTATTCAGAAATGGGGTGGGTTATCAGCGCCAAGATCTTGATCGACTGTGTCGATTGCTTTGTTCTGGCACCTTATAATAAAACGTAAGAACTTTTGTTACCCGTCGCTTAACGTAGATGATTGTAACAATAAAATATTTGAATACTAAGCACCTTTTATTGTGTTTTCCTAGTTTCAAATGATATAATATAGTCAAGCAATTACATTTGTAGATCTTTGTAGATAGTTTATCGTGTTCGATAATGGCCCCTAACCCTTATTTTTGACGTGTTTATAGTGTTGAGTGTTAAGTGACGTTCTAAGTAGTAATTTTATTAATTAGAAAAGTTATTTTTTCGTTGCAATGAAGTGTTAAATGATAATATTTCAAAATCCAAAATATTTCAGAGTCTAATGCAGTACTCTTGCAGCATGTTCCGGCTATGATGTTGGCAGCAACACACCACAGGGTCACTTTTAGAAGAAAGTGCATAATTGTAATATTCTTGGTACACAATTGTAATATTCTTGGTACATAATTGTAATATTCTTGGTACCGATATAATATAGCGATCAAGATAATGAAGATGAATACGATCATAAGTTTATGAACAAAACTTATTTTAGTATGAGGTAGTACCATGCTGCAGCGTCCACCTCTCGCTCACATGGATATTGGCGTAAAGTGACACCTTCGGTGTCGCGTTTCGTGAGGCTTGTGAGTAGCCGGTGGCCCATTGGGGAGGGGTGAGAAGAAATTGACGTTCACGGGGTTGGCGATCGATAGTCGCAAAAGGCTCCGATTCCATCCGATAGTCGAAAAAAAAAATGAACACCCACCTAACGTCAAAAGAGAAGAGGATACAGTAACGAGCAAAGTGGATGTCAAGTCCTACACTGATAACGCCCTTCCACGTGCTCTTTTATATAAATAAACTGAATCGTGGGCACGCGTCGTGAACATTTGGAAACTTTTATGTCTTTCCTAATATAAACTTTTCTACGTTTTCACGTTTTTTTTTTTTGTACTAAGGTTTCAAAAATCTTCAACACATTATTGAACTTTAAAGAAAGAAAGACAAATGTTTGTAACGCACACAATACACTAAAAACATTATAACTATCTATATAATATAATGCTCGTTTTACTTTATGTATATATAACTTAATATGTTTAACTTTACTTATATAAAACAGAGACTATAACAATTCAAACAACTTATTTGACTTAACAATCCCTGTATTGTATCAATAGCAGCTAACCGCCACAACAATTGCAATAAAAATCCCAGATAAATTCAATCGGACGAACTGATAACCCAAAATTACGAGTCCAAAACCTTATATTAAGCACACAAAAAGCAATAAACCAGCGTGAAATGGTATGAGAGCATTAATTCGATTATCAGATGGAGGTGCGAAGCGCGTTTCGATGTTTATCTAGGGCATAAAGAGGCGCCGTATAAGAAATTATTTTACAGCTGTAAAATAATAAAAAAGTCTCATTAACGGTCATTTAGGCCCACGCCCCCGCGATGTAGGGTTAGATAGCTGTTGCAGAAGCACGTGGGTGCTGTTTATTTACTATAATGTTGGGGTAGAATTGGTGAAGTGTATTTATCGCCTGTCAGCTATATTCAGTTCATCGTACGGATGGACAGAAGTACTATTAATCGCTATTTACTATAAGGAGCTGAAGTTACCAAAATTAATACTTGTCAATTGATCTGAATAAACACGACAAGAAGTTTGATATTTACTACAAAATAGGATAGAAGCGTTTCAACACCTAACTGGTGATCGCGCAAAGGTCAAGAGTTAACTAAGTTAATAAAACTACTTTTACGGGCTCTATTTTCATTTCGTATACAGTGTGCGTGAGTTTATTTAAGATTTTTTATAATATACAAATATTAGCATACATCTGCTCAATGTAATCGTCGATTGTAACAAATATCAAATTCCTCAAGTCACGTATTTTTAAAAAAGGGACACTTACTTTTTAATTTCAATGGTTATATATCAAAAACTCCTATTAATAACACCTGAGTATTGTGCCTGTTAAGCAAATATAAACAATATCGCCTGTAATGACACCTTAGTGTCCATAAATACATATCAGGGAAAGTAATATGTACGTAGCCTCGTATAAATAAAATACTTATTTTAAGATATATTCAATAAAAGTTTTACCATAAGCTAATAAGATATTGTGAAAAATCAATACACACACAATACAATTTTAAAACTGCTACAATTATTGCAACAAAAGCATTTATTGATACCAAAGTGTGGTTGGAAAACGACTTTTATTTAAAACACAATGCCTCCAAAGTATGTGTTCATTTCTTACTTAACAATAAAATAAAAATACTCTTATTAAGTACACAAGTCCTCTATAATCTGTTTCGTAAACTTATATTAACAAATAAGTTTAATAAGATACTTCATACCTTTATTTAGGTTTCTTTTGTACTTTTTAGAGATATATGCTTTAATATTAAATTGTATTAATTGAAAGGAAGGAGGGAAGGGCGGCGACACGTCTGCGTTACAAATGAATGGATATCTGGACGTTGGAAGCTGTCAAAAGGCTGCGACTTTTCCTTTATCCCCCTATACTACATGAAGGCTATAGAGCTTCGGGATGATCTGATACCGAATATAAATCTGTATTTAACCCTAATGAAGGGGTAGGTCCTATGTTCCAACGTTTATATATTTTTACGATTTCTTAATATCGATATGTCTATGGACCTAGAAACTATTTTTCGTAATTAACTGGATCGAGTGTTATATAAAACATGTAAGTCTTAATCTATAAACATCGTAGAGATTAGAGAAAATTATAAAATTAGTAATTGAGAAATCTCATTTCATTATCCATGTACTCGTAATGATATTTTCTTTCATGTTAGCATAAAAAGTAGGTAAATACTTATTCTAGTGTCCTTAACTGGTACAATTATTATGCTAAATAGTACCAAAGTATAATGAGTGCAATTTATAAATTATCATCGTTACAGCAGGAACAAATAAAATCATCGTTCATTTGTGTGAATTGGTGCATAATACCTTGCTGCGGTTTCATACACAATTTACCGGAGGGCAAGAACTCGCAGAAATCAAGCGAAACGATAAATACTGATATAAAAATTACTAGAAGTGATCTCTCACGACATAAATTTATCTTGTGATAAACTATCAAACATTCGCTGTAGTATTTCCACTTGACATTACTCATTCGATTTATCTCGTTAGTCGCTATATAATAGTCTGTTGATGAAATTAAATGACATTTGGTAATGGAGCATAAAATTGCAAGTTTTATAATCATCATCATCAACAAATGCCAAAACTTATTTAACTTCTTATAAGTAACTTTGTGCGGTCGTCTTTTTCGTAACGCTGACTGAAAAATTTATGGATCAAGGAGCGTGAATATGAAGACCAAACTCATATTGAGCCTTTCGGGCTCCTCGCTGGAAACTTTATTTCGTTTCATTAAGCTTTGTATATGTGCAATGATACTTTTGTGTTGTAAGACGTTCACCAATAAACGTGGTAACAGTCCTGTTAAGCCTAGAAAATTTCTTATGCTGATGTCCGCCACTTTTTCGATTTAAAGTTGTATTTTTGCCATAAATCTGTACTAAAGTTTTTTTGTTTCTTTGATTGTTTGAACGTGCTATTGTAAGTTCGCAACGAAGCCATTAGGCAGAGAACTAGAGTTTACGATATCACGCGAAGAATAAGCTCACTGAAGTGGCAATGGGCCGGTCACACACTCAGAAGATCAGATGGCAGATGGGCCAGAAAGGTTCTGGAGTGGAGGCCGCGTTTAGGAAAACGAAGTGTTGGTCGATCAGGTGGCAAGACGATCTTCGTGCAGTAGCTGGTCCGGGATGGATGCGAGTAGCAGAAGATCGGCCGCCTTGGCGGTCATTGAAAGAGGCCCATGTCTAGCAATGGACTGACAATTGCTGATAACCTTAACGATGATGTTAGCCACATTCATGAGGTATGCTATAATATCAACGCTCTCAGTAGAACCTGACGCACTGCAATATAAGTGTACTAAGTAAGCCGATGCCTTATCCAGCGGCGCAACGTTTGTGTTCTAGCCAACCACTACAATATACTCTTGGAGGTACAATTAGCTGCATTGTAGCCGATTTAAAGCCTCAATTAAACCTTCTTACAGGTCGAACCACGCTCAAATACCAGCTAATAAGTATGGAAAACGCTGCTTATACGTGTCCTGTAATACAAGGCGGATTCCAAATGAAATACCTCTTGGCCTCTTGATATAAAATAACTGTTTTTTATAGTACAATAGGGAAAAGGAGCAGTCGGAGCATTTTATTTACTACCGACATCCATAAACGTCTACAAGGTTGCTATGCAGATTTGTTTCTTCTGTCTTATGTCGACTCTCCTCGCGCGGTTCGATATTACTATCAAGTCGCACGTTAAGATTAAGAAGACGAGGCAACACTCGATGTAAATTGGAGATGTAGTAAAAGTGAGCATACAGAAGACACAAAAGTCTTCGCTAGTCCGATGAGCTTTAGAGGTGGGAGCAATAGCGCCGCCAACCGGTAGTAGGGCCCTCCGAAAAAGAAAAGAGAGTAAAACTGGGCAACGCGTATGCGGATATTAATGGTCGGTAGTCTCCAAATGGCTTCAACTCCTGTTATGTCTTCTCCATAAGAAAACAACAGTGGTATGATGTTAAATGTTACTATATCTAGCTGCGTCTTGCGACGTCGTTCGGGTGGTTTACACACAAAACCACGTGGAAAGGTTAAGTTTATGTTCGTCCTAAGACCCTCAAGTATGTATGTATGAAATTAGCATCACCCTGAAGTTCCACCCGCGAAAGTGCGTCGTGGTATATAACCTATAATCTTCCTCGAGGAATGAACTATTAAACACAAGTCTGACTTAGGAAGAGGTAGTGCCATGCTGCATAAGAGTGCATAGTGCATAACGCTACATCCTCATATGCAACGGAATTCGTGCTGGCACGACCAGGGAGGTACCACTCGCTCACTTGATGCCGCCGTAAAGTGACACCTTCAGTGTCG
The DNA here is from genome assembly GCA_017140195.1 of Eumaeus atala. Lineage (NCBI taxonomy): Eukaryota > Metazoa > Arthropoda > Insecta > Lepidoptera > Lycaenidae > Eumaeus > Eumaeus atala. The sequence continues at coordinate 592,224 of JAFELO010000387.1, read as the reverse complement.
TATTTCATGCGGTTTGTGAGTAGCCGATGGCCCATTGGAGGAGGGTGAGAAGGGGGCAACGCATCGGCATAGTAATTATGTGGATGTTAATGGGCGTCGGTAGTCGTAAAAAGGCTCTGACTTCTCGTTTGCCCCCTATTCTATAAAAAAAAAAACAATTTAGGCCAGTCGTTCGGAAGATAGGCACATTCAAATAAACCAACAAATTCCTAAGCTTTACATTATTAGTATAGACTTCATCGCAATCGATTCAGCGGTCTGGCTGCTTTGACGTCACGTGAACCCGTCAGAGTTTCTTTAGCAATTATAATATTAGTATTTATTATTAACACAAAAATCTTATTTCAAATACATAAGGTATATAAAGACAATGCATTTTACAGCACTTGGCATGTTAACACAGCTCCGCATGAGTAACCCTTTGAAAGTATGTTTTCGTGTTCAATCAAAATTTTGTCTACGTCAAATAATTATTCTAGAACTTCCGGCTCATCATCTTCCATTTGCTTTTTATATATAATTATAGGTAGATAAAAGAGTAGCGAACCCTTTTGCAGACTAGCGACGCCTAAAAATATCGTAATTATTGAGTACATGCGTTGTCCTCCTTGCCTCCTCCCCTCCAAAGCCCAATGGGCCACCGCACGAAGCTGTTACTGTTACTTTATGCCGGTACCAAGTGAGCGAGATATACCTCCCCGTCCGTCCTCTAACACGCTGTCTAATAAAGGGATCCAATATAACTGACGAAATGTTAGTCATTACAATGAAACTACTTTCACGGATTTTATCGTAGTCTATTTAATTATTTATCTAGCCCGACGTTTCAGAAGCTTTGACGCAACCATGGTCACGGGTGTCCGCCCGTGGTTGCTATAAACCTCCGGAATAGTAACTCAAAAGTACTTTTATTGTAATAACTGGCGAGTCTACATATATAACAAGAACTTATAACGTTTTCATTGCAAAAATAACCTATAAGTCATCATCTGACGATGATAATATAGTCGCCTGTTAAAGAAAGCTTAAATAACAGACAGTCCGGTCCATATTTATGCATTCTAATAATGTATTCAATGTGCATCACACACCTTGTAGAACATACAAATTATAGTTCAGTTTAGTTACGCACTCAAGGGTAAAAATGCCCTTAATTAAATACAATAAAATGCAAATCAAAGTATAAAACAAACAAATTATAAAGGCATTACACGATCGTTAACTTCATTACAATTCTATTGTAATTTATCAAGAAAGCTTCCCCCTTTCTAGTAATCTAAACAACATTATAAATACAGCCTGACAATTAAGAAGATTACAAATATAGTTCTTATAGTATCGGAATAAGATGCCTTTTATATGATATTCTATTACAGTGATAGTAAGAAGGTATGGTTAAGTATAATTGGCGTTAAGTGTCTGTTAAGTTATAATGAAACTTAAGTAGATAGCATCCGTTTATTCGTATGTATGCAATTAGCACTTATTGTATGTATGTAATTTCACAGTGCCGGTTTCATCGCCAACCGACAAATGTACACAATTAAGTTAATGACAGAATTCTTGTAATTACGCTAAATCGTGTGTAAAATAATCATTTACATGAATATTTAATGTTTTGTAAATTTATTCATGTTTAATATTGATTCACTTTGGGGAAATGTATGTGTAATAAAAACAAACATGTATTCCTAGACAGAGGGACTACCATGGCTCTTTGGAGGGGAGAAAGAAAGGAGTGCATCTGCATAGCAATAATACCAATGTCTATTAGCTTATAGCGTTAGTAGTCGTTAAAAGGCTCTGATTTTTCGTTTGGCCGCGATGCTGTTAAAAATTATCGGATTTACATTTTGCTTGAGTACGGCATAGCAAAGAAAAGATAGCTCTAACCGCCTATGGCACAGAAATGACTTTACCTAATGAAGTATCAATTGTTTCTTGAATTTTAAAGTTAAATTGGTTTTGTGTTCAGGGCGAAACAATATTTTGTATTAAGTTAAGTTTTAGATTTCACTAGTTGATTTTTGAATTGTTTTCTTCTTATACTAATTAGTCTTAAGCGGTTTCTAGTATGGAAAATGAAATGTCTGTTTACTGTGTACACCGGCCACCGGAGAAGATACTTTAATAACAGGTAGTTTCATGCAGCATTGTAGCTGAATTGGGAGAACCGGGAAGTACCTCTGGTTTACTGGAAAAGTAACAGATATGTTGTCACATTTCGTGGAGGTTCCCAGTTTCCAATGGCCCATCACAAGGGACGAGGAAAGTCAACAATGCTAAATAAAATCATGCACATCATCTGTAATTAAAATCTTTCAACTACTCGTTTAATTTTTCTTTTTTTTTAATAACATGAAGGGGAAAACGAGAAATCGGGGCATTTCGATAACTACCGACGCTCGTTCGAATGGTCGTTACGCAGATGCGTTGCCCTCACACCCCCTCCCAGTGAGCGAGGGGCGCTTCCTCCGTCGTACTTTAATAACGATCACGACAAATCCAGTGCAACGCAGCAATAACGCAACTCACAGTACAGACCAAGGTCACAGTCTGTCAGCCGTCACTCCGTGATGACATAATCGCTCATAGCTCCACGGTAGCAATTATTATAATTACAGAATCAAACATTTAGCTCCATACATTTTGTAACACGTGCAAACAGCTATTATGAAATTAGACAAAGGCAATTAAGCTCTTTGATTATAAATAGCACAAGGTTAGCGCACGTGTGATTTTAGAGGACCCACTGTTACAAATTTTAATGTTATACTCTATAACAGAACTTCACATGGGTTTAAAGGGCTGTTAGAGGTTTAGTCTGTCTTTAAAACACATTTATTTAATTATTGTCTCTCCACATTCACAATCAAGAACAGACTTAAAATAGTATAAGAAACATATAAAAGAATCAAGGCTGTTTTTAATTAGGGTTAGTAAAAAGTGAGGTTACGAAGTCTTATCTGGGTAGAGAGAGTCTCCCGGCTGCAACTTGGATGGTCTTTTATATATATTTAAAATATATTCAAAATCAATCCTCCCAGACGCAACAACGTAAAAGAGTGACATTTCTTCAACACAGGTAACATTAAGCCTTACACTCAAAGATGACAGATAATCTTTTTTATAAGACGTTAGAAACTATGCGGCAAGGCACTACCTCTTCCTTGCAGCATGACACTACCACTTCCTAAAACCCCTGTATTACTTCTCCTCTAAGATGAGCCACCGCCTACTACCACCGCCACAGACCGCACGGGACGCGACAGCTGTCACATTAGATGCCGACTCTTACTTGGTAGGTCTGAGGAAGGTAACACATGGATTTATATAACCTATATCCTTTTGTTATATGATATAACCTAGACCTGATATTATCAGCTCGGGACGGACCTCTTGCTTTATTACCAATAAGTAGGTTTTAGTGCTATACAGGCTGTCTGATGATGATAATTATAAACGGAAAAATGAGCAGTCGGAGCCACTTCTCTGCGTAGAAATTTACGTAGATACGGAGTACTGCGATGACTACCAACGCATATTCATAAAGGAAAACTAATTCAGTTCCTACGGCACTCACTAACTCTTTCATTGAATGTACTCAAAAACATACTTCTCACATTATACAACTTAAAACAACCGGCGGCAAAAATTTTTGAAAACACAACCGTAACGTAATTCGAAAAGAATAACAATTTATATCTAACAATACAATTATAATAACAATTTATTTCTAACAATACAATTATTATAACAATTTATTTCTAACAATACAATTATAATACAACAAGAACGTACTCGTGTCTAAGACCGTTGCGACGATTTCCCTCAGTTCACACAAATTATCCCCTCACCGGAATCCGTGTTAATTCACAATGTTGGACGACCTAGTTGCTCTGTCAAAAACTAATGAGCCTAATTTAATATAGAAATGGCAGCTGATCTCTACTAATGGGTTTGTTCCTATTACACACTTAAAATGCAAATGTACCGGTTCTTACTGTTTAGGATTTGAGTTGTGTATTAAAAGGAACCCTGCAAAACAGCCGCGGTTGCTTTGCAGGTTTCCGCGTCTCATTCTAAAATGTAACCCTTATAAGACTTTCTTCGTCTGTCTGTCCATTTTCTCCTCAAGTAAATTAAGACCACTATGTGATGTGAGGAATTATCGAACTAAAACCCGTCAAATAATAGGTCCGCAAACTCTTGAAGCAGAAAAAAAATGATAGTTCTACTAACGCTATCAAAAGATTACAGCAGTTTATGCGCAGACACAGGCTTTACATTTCCAATGTAACTACAGCCTATATGGTACTCTCCGTCGACTTAGTATCATGTTTTTTCTTGCCTTTGGAATGGCTAGAAAATCAGAAGCAATTGATACTCACTTTGTCCATGCCCATAGACATGTAATCCATCTGGTGAGTATGTGGTTACTTTTACCCGATTTAGATCAAGTTTTCAAATCATGTTCATCATTGCTTCACTCATCAATGCTTATTTTGTCCCATTCAAATTCGATCGGTACAAAATTCACGAAATCCCTCTTTACCTTGCGCCTATTTCTAAAATCGACCAGGCGCCATAAAATTGGCCAAATTAACCCACATTTGACTGCCAACACACAATTAGGAAAACTCACATTCATATAGTTAACAACTAGACTTAAAATTTTAATTGAGACAACCTTGGACATTTCTTAAGAATCAATGGCGTTTATAAACGAAAGGGTCTCAAATATAAAATTTGTACCAATTATAACTTGTAGTCGGAGAGGCCAGGTCAGTTCCAGCATTATCCGTTTGATTGTAACCGCTTGGCTCTTTTGTTATTTTGACACAGGAAGTTATTAAAGCAATTAACTTGGGCACGGCTCCTGCGCTATTATCATCTCCACGAGTGACGCGTTAATGCGGGACCGATAGTGTTGGGAAAGGATCAATTGATTAGTCGAAATAAATTAATCGGTAAAAAATATATCAATGATAATGAATATATTTGTAGTATCTGGATTAAAACTAATGGTCAATATATGTTATTATAGAATAGGGGGCAAACGAGGAATTGGTGCTTTTTTACGACTACCGACGCCCATGAACATCCACATAATTACTATGCCGATGTGGTGCCCTCCTTTTCCCCCGCCAATGGGCCGCCGGCTACTCACAAGCCGAACGAAACACGATACTGTAGATGTCACGTTACGGTAGTATTATATGAGCGAGAGGTACCTCCCCGATCGTGCTGGCCAATTTCCGTTGCATAGGACGATGTAGTGTCATGCACTATGAATGACACTACCTCCTCCTATGCAGCATGGCACTATCTCTTCCAAAAATATATATTATGAATATTGATTCTGAGAAAGAAAAACCTTATCGTAATAGAAGTTATTGTAGGACAAGATTATATGTATAAATATACCAAAATCTATTTAGATATTATGGTTGAATAGCCATAATATCTAAGTAAAGATTTTTGTTGATAATTATAATTTTATACTGTAACTGAAGAATGTGAATGTGTCAGCAGCATTTAAAAGATTATCATTCAGCTTATACATATAACAAATTAAAGTCCCTCAAAAGTAGTCTGCCTGAATATGGTCGGTTTTCACCGACGAATAGAGCTATACTCGATGATGATTGTGGTGAATAATTTGTTAAATTCGCGGCCGACGGATCGCTAGCATATTATAAATTATAAAATAAATATATATGTTTGGCAGGTCATTGTAAGAGTTTAATTGATACAAAATTTAGAGGAATGTAAATAAATAAAATTATTATACTGTTATTTGTAAATTTTCCTTAAGTCGGTAAAAATTAAATAGTAATATAAAATTAAATAAAATATAAAATACTTAAAAATTTTATTATTCATTGAAAATAAATTATCAATCTTTGGTGTAGGGTTGGACGCCAATCAGGATTAAGTAAAAAATAAAATAAAAATATTAAAATTAAATGTTACCGCCATGCCCATCACTATTCTGTCTCAAATTATATCGGTTCTTTAATTTTCAATCATCGTAGTGACCGAATGAAAGCTACTGTTCCATCCACAATGCACTCATACACTATGGACATAATTGATAGTCATACAGCATTAACAATAGTGAAATCATTATCACACGCCAAAGCGATTTAAGCTTTATGTCAAATTTAATAAAGCCTAGTCTGATTTAAAGTGTTCCGGTTAGATTTCATAAAAGAAACAACCGAACTAAGTTGCGTGGCTCCCGTACTTACACCATTCAAATTTCTTAGCAGTCATTACTGTTTCTCATGATTTAGTTTTTGCTTACTGTTTTCGAAAGTGTGTTATTTATTACATTACAACTATTTTTGACGGATTACATCGCTGTTTATTTAGATGTTTTACAATCGATCAAATGTAGATCGATTGTAATAAGTGATTTTTCCGTAAATTTAATATATCAATAATGTCGTGTTTTAATTTAGTAGACATAAATCAAATTAAAGCGTATTTATTTACTTGGGTAGGTATACAGATTCAATAATAAAGTAAGCAACAAATAATTAAAGAACACAATAAATTATTACAAATTGTTTCCTTTGGATCTCACTAAAATTTTTTTAGTGAGAGACAAATGCAATTCTACTGACTTTTAAGGAAGTTGTAAGATTAAACTACTTTACTTTTCCTTATTAATACTAACTGAAATACTTTCAAACACGTCAATAATTTTCATCGAGAGTAGTTTAATGATTAACTCTCGTCAATTTATTTGTCATGCGGAGGGCTTAACTATGAATATGGAGGAGACAAATTTTGGTTCTCTCTGCATATTAGAAAATTGACGTAGTGATTAAATTGGTGAAAAATATATGAATTTTGTACTTTCTTTAGTACTGTCATCATTAAACGAATCTGATTCTTAAGTCCACTAAGTTTTATCTATATTAGTATGTTTAATGCCAACAGGTTTTCCCAAAGAAATATGCATACCACAAATTAGCGAAACCAACCCCATTCGACTCAGTTGAATAAAAACTTGGACAATCAACAGTGACGTCATAGCCGTAAGTCTCAATATCAGCTATCTCCGTCACCATTATAAAACTTATTACTCGCTTTTTATCCCGACCAAATTAAAGGAGAGTCGGTTAGGTGTAAAAACCAGCGAGGTAACGACATTTTAATTGTCCCAGTTATTACGGGGCGTTGTCTGTGTGGTACTGTCGCGCTCATCCTGTTATTACGAATAATTGCATTACGGTTCGTTACGACGGAAAAAAAAACGCGAGTAGATTTAATTGACATGTCATTCTCTTTGTTCACGCCTAGCACGTGGGCATTTCACACGCGGTCCCATGTCTCCGCTCACCTTGTGTTATTAATAGTAATTGTTAATGGACTGTGTCGTTGCTGGATTGCATTCGAATCATAGACATATTGGCATATAGCTTTTAATCAATAAATAAGAATAGTGATTATTAATAGAACACAATGTCTCTTTATTGATAGAACATTCACAAGATCAGATGGCAGATGGGCCACTAAGGTTCTGGAGCGGTGGCCGCGTTTAGGAAAACTAAGAATTGTTCGACCGTTCGCCAGGTGGAAAGATGATCTCCGTGTATTAGCCGGTCCGGGATGGATGCGAGTAGCAGGAGATCGGCCGTCTTGGCGTTCATTGGGAGAGGCCTGCGTCCAGCAGTGGACCGATAAGGGCTGACAGTGTTGATGACGATGAATGTCTCTAAGTCAGGCTCCTTCAGGTGTAGGCTGAGAGAACCGAGTGTAATAAGTCGTAATGTACATACTTGACTTGCTTTGATATGCAGCTTATAAACAATAAAATAATACAGTTTGTTCT
>JAFELO010000387.1:489748-575562 GCA_017140195.1 Eumaeus atala | reverse complement strand
TCCTGGTCTCCGGAGAGTGGGCCGTCCGGAGAATGCCATTTGCGATCTGAGTAAGAGCCACGGCTGCTCACCTAGGCATCATCACCAGCGCTGTGGGGGGACATCATCGGGGCCTGGAGCTTTGCGCTTCGGGAGGCGAGGTGCGTCTTTCCACACCTCAGAGGGGGAGATGAAATCCATCCAGCTGAGCGGTACAGTTGGGCTCAGAAGGAGCTCTCATATTCGGCACTCCATCTGCTCGTGACGCTCTGCGAACGACGGCGCCGCTGGGTGTGGTGAAAACTGCGTGTGTGGATGTGATGCGAACACCTCGGCGCGAGCCTGCGCTCCGTAGTGTTTCGCGCCTGTGGTGTCTAGAAGTGGAGTGATGGTGCTCTTTGGCCTCGTGTGACGTCTGTTTAGGTCGTGCAGGTTGGTGTCATTTTCGCCGGCATGGAAGACTGTACTCTCCCAGCCTGGTTCACGACACTCCCTCATCTTCGCAAACAGTTTCTCGGCCAGCCTGTTGAGTTGTGCCTTGATCCTCGGAGAGCGGGTGCGAGCCCAGAGTTTCCTCATCTGACGTTTAATCTGCAGGTCCGCCAGTAGGCTCGGGGGGAGCTCAATCCGCCGGCGCGCTGTCACCGGTACAACGGTGGTCGCCGCCGCCCGCGCCTCCCGGATTTTTCCGTGAAGCGGCGAGCGGCGGCCTACACCTCGTCCGGGGTAGACAGCTGCCCGGCGTTGGTGAAGTCGACTAGGCTATCCAGATAGATGGTCCAGTCGAACCTCTCTCTGGTCCGCACTCTTTCCCTAAGGATTGCTCCGGAATCAAGTGTGACGAGGATGGGTAAGTGTTGAGTGTCGAGGTCGTGCAGGTCCTCGATGTTGACCGTGGCCTTGGGGCTCTAGTGTAGGGCGATGTCCAGAACGTCCAGGGTGCGCAGGGGATCCGAAGGCACGTATGTAGGACACGGTGGTCCTTGCACCGTGGAGCCGCGCTCTTCCGAATCCTCCTGCATCATGAAGCCAGCGTTGTTCGCGACGGCCGATCCCCAATGTGGATGCTTGGAGTTCAGGTGGCCGACCAACAACACCTGGCCGCCGCTCCCCAGCACCTTGTTATCATCACCTGAAGTCCGTGGTGTTGGAGTCGGTGTCTGCGATGTGTGGTGAGTCGGTACACGTGTTGGTGAGCGTGCGTGTTCCCGGTCCCTAACCTGTGTTGGTACTCGGCGCACTGCGGTCACGGCGGTCTCCTGTTGCGGAGGGTGGCAGCTTTGGACGACCACAGCTTGGGGCTTCCTCTTACGAGTACGCCTCCTCTTGGGGGTTGGCCGTTGTCACCTGCCTGGGTTTGGGGTCGTTGGCCGGGGCGGTAAGAGATGGGCCTGGGCCGTACTCGACCTGACCCTCCCTCCACAACGGAGCCGCGGGCGCAGGGGCGGCGTGGTGTAGACCGTGAAGGGTCAGTCGAAACTGGTCTTCCTGCACAGCAGGCTTGGGAGGTATAGGTGGGCGGATGGCCATACCTCGGGCTCCGGCCTCCCTGAGGAAGGCTCTACGACTACTCCGGGCATGCAGAGGAGCTCTTTCACATTGTAGAGGCGTCCGAGTTCCTCGCAGTTCAAGCGGTCCAGCTGCGCGTGGTATAAGCAGCCGGGTCTCCCGCCTCTCACCGGTATGTGCCGCATGAAGCCCAGGCCCTTGAGCTCCTCGGCGATGCACTCGGTGTCTGTCCCCACCGGCAGACCTCTAATACCCACCTTGGTGGGGAGGTCTGAGGGTGGGGAGTAACAGTGCCATTGCATCGCCGGGTTCTCCTTCGAAAGGGCTGTCAGGAATGCCTGGACCGCGCGGAACTCCTCCGGCGACTGCGCATGGAAGCGTATACCCTTTCCAAAGGGCCAGGCGTTGGGTGCGTATCCCGTCACGTCGCGTAGTGCGCGGAAGTACCTCTGCCAGTCTGGCAGAAACTCAACGGCTATCGGAGGGGACTCCGCTAGTCTGCGCGACGGTTGGGAACTGGGGTGTTGGGCGTATGGCCTTTTGCCAGTGGTGGTAGGCAGGGATGGGGGAGAGGGAGGTGCACACTTTGGGCGTACCTTGATGGAGAGAGCGGCGGCGAAACTGCGATAACGCGTCGCGTCGACCGATCCGCTGGAGAAGGCGGGCTCGACGTCCCCGGCAGACGCAGCAGTCGCAACGGAGACGGTGCCAGGCGGCGTCGACGAATCCTCCTCGGGCGTCGCTGGGCCATCCATCTCCGATTCGCGAGCTGTACTGGGTGACGTTGGCGGTGATGTAAGCGGTGACGTGGGTGATGATCTTGGTGACGATGAGGTGGGGGTCGAGCGCGAAAACAGCAACTGCCTTCAAGGGCCTTCAGCGGGCGAGGTCGCCGCGCGCTTCTGCGGGCATAACTCCTCCAGCTACGCCAGGAAGTCCCTTCGTTTCTCCTTCTTTGACGACCGTCCGTTCCACCTTTTTTCTCTGCATTGTTGGTATGGGCGGCTCCGATGATGGTTCGGTCCTCCGTCGGACTCGCTGTTCACTCCCCGAAATTATTCCGGACCGTGTTCCGAACAAGGACGAGAGGGCTGGGGCGCAAGCGGGGCGGCACTAATCACTCCCTCACTTTTCGGCAAGAGAGAGACAGCATGTGTTTTTCGATTGCGAAGAAGTTTACCATGTGGCGTTAATGCAGAAGTTGGGGGAGGACCTGGCGTGGCAGCCGTAGAGATAGCGGCTGCCTAGCGCCCGGTCCTCGAGCGGTGGATGCGCCGTAAGCGCAAAACCCTCACCTTTCGTCTGACGCAGGTGCTCACCGGACATGGTTGCTTCGGTGAGTATTTGTGTCGGACGGCCCGCAGAGCGCCGATGACTCGTTGTCACGATTGAGACGCAACGGTGAACTCCGCCAAGCACACCCTCGAAATGTGTCCGAGATAGGCGGCGCTGCGTCACGATCTGACATCAGTTGTCAGAAGGGACTTGTCAAAGTCGACCATCATCGTAGCAATGCTCGGCAGCGACGAGTACTACGGAGTACCTACGAGTCCTGCGAGATCAAGATGTCCCAGAAGGAAGCCGACGAGCGGATGAGAGAGAAGGCTGCCGACAAGGCCTTCCCCCACTGACCACGAATGGAGGTACGAAGGAGGAGCTATCTGCAGCGCCTTCAGTAGCGCCCCTGTGTTCCGCGTCGGGCAGGGAAGGGAACCCGGTCGACTTCATCAAGACACGGCGTCGTAGGGATAGCGTAGCCGGACAGTCCCCGAGGAGTCACTGTCACTGGAGGGGTCCTGTTGCCCGCAGATCCGGGAAACTCCACTAATGGCGGCTGAAGGTAGGGGTTTAGTTGGTATTGTTACTCAATTGCCGAGTCCAACATAGGTCTGGGGGTCTAGCCGGGCTCCCAGGTAACTTGCGTAAGTGCGTTCCCCTTTGTCACCAAAAAAAGGCACTGAGGCCCATAATGTCATAGGTGGCAAGCCTATGGCCACTACGGGCACGTTCCAAACCCGGACAATGTAATGTATGCTCGGAACATCGAACCCAGGACCCCACGCGGCTAACGATCTTAACAAGCGACACCCGCACCTTTACACCACAGAGGCGTTTCATTATTACAGGCGTTATATTTATTACAGGAGTTTTGTGAAATGTTCATTGTTAAAATTAAGCTCTAAGACCCTATTCTACTCGTACCGGATACGGGTACGAGATACATACGCCTATGCAACTAAGCCTACTCACTACGCCAATCGGTGACCAAAAGTAACATATAATTTAACCAATATATAATATGTATGTCATACACGCTGGATTTGTCTTGGACATGTCAACACCACGCTAAGTTTACTACATACATAGCTGAACTAAACTCCATTTTCGAAAGATACTAACCATCGGATAAATTTAAAAAAAAATCTTTAAATACAGTAAATTCATTGTTGACATTAAGGTAATCGTTTAAAATTCTTGAAAAAAATATATTAAATATTGAGATATTGTGTATAAGATGTTAAATATTGTATTAAAATACTATCTCTATTTAGTGATAAATATCAGTATCACATATTTATATTAATCTCTTGGGGAATAAAGAAATAAGCAAAATGTGTAAGTAGGATTGTTCTTTCTTACTATGACTGGCAACCCTGGAATGGCGACATTGTGAGTGCCTAATGAATAAGTCTCGCGGTATTGATGTGTATCGATAAAATTGTCTCAGAACTAATATTGTCAATTTAGACACGATCACCTACATAATGTAATGCATGTAATACCATATCTCACGTCTGTAGAAGGCGAAGTCAAATGATTTATGAATAAATATCTAAACAGACTAACACACGATATATTTTAAATTTATGAAATGATTATCAGATCTTGAAACTAAAGTTAACTATCTAAAGTACCACAGCGTTATATGCTTCTGGGACGCGAAAAACACAGTTATCTACATCTTAAAACGAAATAACACTTTAAATATAGAATAATATTTGTAAAAGGAATTCTTGATTTTATATAATTGGTCAATAGCTTTTTAAGAAATAATAAAACACAAATAGTGTAACAGCCAAGCAAATAAACACTGAAGACGTATCTCTCAAGTCTTTTGCCAAAAAATAAGATATCTTAAATATGACGTCCCGCTCAAGGTAAGAGGCACTAAATGTGCTCCTCCAGATTACAGGGATCTCCTTTGTACTAAGGTCTTATCTCGCTGGCGGGAAATCTCACTAACGACGTCCACTCATCTCTGAACGACACAATGGACGGACGAATTGAAACTTCGGTTAGACAAAGCCAATCGTGGTGGAAAGGTTCGTGTAAATCTGCCCTAATCATGGGGTGGTTTTGTTCGCGGTAATTTGATGAGCGAAGTCATAAATTAAGGTATTTGCTACTCCGTTGGATTCCTTATATTGTCGGAGTTAAAAAATAGTTCGAGATACTTCGTCCTTGTATTTTGTTACATTAATTGTTAGCGTGTGAATAAATTGTCTGCTCATCTCCAATAAGGAAAGATACATACAGTTATCTCCAATAAAGCCCCAGAGAGGAGCTTTAGATGATAGCGCAAAAATACTTTTAGCAAACGATTAAAAATAAATGTTATTTAAAAATGTAACCATAGTAAAAATGAAATATGAAATAATACGATTTCTCGTTCATAGTAGTAGCCTGGTTAAATAAGTGAAATTTTAAGAAATACTCGTATTATCTTTCCTCTCATAGTATATCAGCAGGTATAGATTTTTTTCACACAAATACTAACACATATTTATATCTACAAGTAGACTACCTCCAATTTAAATTATGCTAGTTTTAGAAATTATTTTATTCATAAAATTTTAGAATTGTTTATTCGGATAATGCCCCTTATACTTCGCTGCTACTGCTTATTGAACTTGGGCTTGTTTCACGATTATGTTTTTGTTGGGATCAGTCTCAGAAAATTTGCGCGCCGTTTTCTAATAAAATTTCAAATAGTTTCTGCATCTTAAAATCTTAATATAAATAATAATATATTAAAATTGTATCTAATATCTTAAATCGTATGATGATGTTTCGCACTGAAACACATTTATGTTTGAGTGGGCGTCAGATACTAAATTATAAAATAAACTATTCTTTCCGAAGGTTGATTGTCGTAATGAAAATAATTTATTGTGTTTATAATTAAACAAAGAGGAGAGTTTTTTTTTGTGTATTCATCTATTTTAATAATCGTGCAATGTCTGAATAAGTTTGATTTACGTATAATGAGTAAGAAATCGTGAATATGCTCGCTATTCTAGTGGTGATGCGCAATCCACGAAAGTATATTGCTCCTATAACTAACAATAATGAAAGTAATATCTGTAACTAATATTAATGAAAAGTATCAGCACAGGTACAGCAGAAGTACACGCCCTATTCAATCATTCCCGTATTCCGATGGGATGACCGGAGAGATTTTTAGGAAGAGGTAGTGAAATGCTGCATTGGAGGTTATCACTTAGTGATACACTACATCCTCCTACGCAACTGAATTAGGCCGGCACGACCGGGGAGGTACCTCTCGCTCACATAATACCACCGTAAAGTGACACCTACGGTGTTGCGTTTCGTGTGGTTTGTGAGTAACTGGTGGCTCATTGGGGGAGGGGTTTTATTGGCGTCGGTAGTCGTAAAAATAAAAATCCAATTTCTCGTTTGCTCCCCTAGTCTGAAAAAAAAAACAAATTTATGCTGATGATTTTTGCAAAAAAGTATGGATGATTATAATGCCATCCCTATTTTTCCTCCTTCAATGGGACACCGGAAACACCACTATGGTGGTATTATGTGAGCGCGAGGTACATTCCAACCATAATAATAAAGTATCAATAATTTCTATAAACGCCTACGCTATTAGGGAATTGGAGTGAGTTTGTAGTTGGTGTTTTGTGTAACTTTTTAAATATTTTTAACAAATAGTTGGCATTTTCTGTAAGTTGGTACACAGAACACAATATAGGTTGATACCTAGTAGTTAAAACATTGGTGTTGGTAACAAAAACCAAACATATAATGTAGTAATAGTAAATCTGCTCCTGGCAGAGCCGACGGCTTAACGTGCTCTCTGTGCAACGGGCACATCGCCAATCCCCGACTGTTATTAGAAATTAGGAAATCCCAATAGCACTTTGGTCCGACACGTGACTCAGCCCCCGGACCTCACGACTTTCTTTAGGCATAAGTTCTGGTCCGAAAAAAAAAGCGCGAAGCGCCGAAGCGAAGAGAAGCCCAATACGGCTTCATTGCATTGCAATGAGTGCTCGTAGCTGTGCTAAGTCCACAGAAGAAAGAGGATTTCATCATTGATGATTGAGCTTCGGGTTGGAAGTCCTAAAATTCCCTCTTAGTACTCCCTTTCACTCTCCAATAATCGTACTCTCAAACTTCAGCTTCTTGCGTTCAGGCTCAATTCCATTTTTTTTTTACTTCATACAGGCATGTCAACACGTTTTCCTACATACTTATGCACTAAAGTTGTGCCGATATCTACACCTCGACATAGGACGATGTAACACGTACTGCGCAACTGTTGTACTGATTAAACGACTTTCACTGATGATGACACTATAAATACATTCACAACTTTCATAAATATCTCTGAACGTATAACATTAAAAGTTAATGTCGGAAAATATTGGCTCGGCGCTCTCATTTACATCACAATATCTCTCCATAAGCCGCTGATGATTTAATGGATACGGAATATATTACATAAATCTACGGAATTCACAACAAACATTCTACACATTTAGATCGGAATAGAAATTCCTAGTAAATCTATCAATTTTGTTAGTGTTGAAGTCAATAGTTATGGTAGAGTTTGGATTTGGATTGTGCTTATTAGGACTATGGTTTGGTTAGAAATGGTGCTCATTTCACAGGTATTCGATGTATATGGACAGACAGAGCGTACATCATCATCACCATCAGCCCTTATCAGCCCACTGCTGGACATAGGCCTCTTTCAATAAACGCCGAGACGACCGATCGCCTGCAACTCGGGAGTATAAGTGCCGTCGGCATAAGTTTGCACTCCGAGGCACGGAGACACCACCAATCCCCGATTGTTATTATAAATTGGAAAACCCAATAACAATAATATAATAAGAGCGTACATATTGCTATTTATGTCTAGTAAATCTATCGCTTTCGATTCGGTTCTGGCCTCATTTGGAAGGCTTTATATCAAAAGAAAAAATTGAGAAATTTTATATTTTTTCTAGAATGTATATTGACGAAAAGCTTCTAAAATAACTAAAAATTTGCTGTAATGCAAACTGGACCTAAATTTGAAGGTAAAAGAGAAACCACTAATCTTTTATCATCATTATCAGCCCTTATCGGTCCACTGTCGGCCGTAGGCCTCTTCCTATGAACGCCAAAATGACCGATCTCCTGCTACTCGCATCCATCCCGGACCGGCTACTGCACGGAGATTGTCTTCCCATCTGGTGTACAGTCAACAAACACTTCGTTTTCCTAAACGCGGCCTCCGCTCCAGGCCCATCTGCCATCTGTTCTTCTGAGTGTGTGACCTGCCCATTGCCACTTCAGTAAGCCCATTCGTTGTGTGATATCGGACAGTTTAGTTCTCTGTCTGATGACTTCGTTTCGAATACTTTCAGACATAGAAACATCCAGCATATCACGTCCAATAGCCCGTTGAGCTACTGCAACCTGGCGGATCAGTCCAAAATTAAGAGGCCATGTTGCGGCCCCGTAGGTCATCACGGGGAGTACGCATTGGTTGAAGACTTTCGTCTTCAAGCTCTGAGGTATAGGCGACGTGAGAATGTGACGCAGCTTCCGGAATACTGTCCAACCCAACCGGATCGACGTTGACCGGCCCCGGGAGAACGTGTTAGTTGAACATGATCTTGGTCTTGTCCAATTTCATCCCTAAGGCCAATGCGTCGGGAGGATTTATTTAGGCTGCGCAACTAGGCTCTCCAACGATTCGGCCAACACCCAACCCAACACCTCACGACTGTGTGGGGGCGGCCTAGGAATACCTTCATCCTCATTCCAAGCCCAGGGTGAAGTAAGATTCGTCAAAGGGCATTAGTCTCCTAACAACTAAGAGGCTTCAGCGAGCTGGTTGTTTGGTGTTTCGTCGGCTTTTTAGTTACAGTGAAATAGGCGGGAGCAACGGACAGCGCTCGCGCCGAGTGGTGGCGGTACCATCAATCGGATCGGCGACAGGCACCAGTGGCACATGTCCAAAACCTAATTTGCGATTAACAATCCGCCTACTCAGCGTGGCAATTAAGAGCACTTATCTTCAGTGGGCGACAGCAGTAGAATTCGGTGGCTAATTCCCAGTTCCACTAGTCCTAGCCATGGCAGCGGCCACAGTAACGGTGGTACAAGGGATGCTGAGAATCTCCATCGAAGATCAGATCGATACCACCAATTTGACCTGGCTACGTAAGACGCTCAGACTAGACAACCAATCTCCTTACTTACACTTTTTTCAATTCTAGAAAAAATTAAAAGGTCATAATTAAAATGATCTATGGATGTACCCCAATGGTAACCATCCAATGGAAGAAAGCGGCATACTTACCTAGAGCCTAGCGCCTTGTATCCTAGCTTACTAAGTCTATAGCTAGGTAGGTGCTAAGCGCACCATATGATCAGGTAGCAAAAATTCTAGAGAAATCGTTTTACTGAGATATTCATGAGGCTCAGGCCCGAGGCATGCAAGTCTTGTAATTAAGAAAAGTAGTAGTAGAGTAGTATCTCTTGTTCTTTTTGTAGTACTGACGGGCAAACGCAAAATCGGAGATTTTTAGCAAGTGCCGACACCCATGAGCCGCATGATTACTATGCCAACGCGTTGCTCTCCTTTTCTCCTATACTACTATATATATCCTATAGCTACTCACAAACTCACTCACTTAACGCTGGTATCATGTGAGCGATATACCTCCTCGGTTTTGACTGCCGTATTCCGTTACATTGAAGCATGGCACTACCACCTACAATGCTAACTCTGTACATTATGAATGGTACACACAAAAAGAATGAAACTTCAACACTGAGTTGTAATGAGCGGCGCACTAATTGCTGCGCGTTGCGCGACGACAATTTATTTCCCATTAGTCGCATACGCGACCTTCCGTGGATTTCGGTCGCCCACCTCAGCCTAATGGCGATATTTTAATTCTGCCATACCACTTTAATTACACTACCGTATGTCGCTTGCGGCAAGAAATCATCGTTATCACCAGATTTTTTTATAGCAAACAAGAAATCGGAGCCTTTTGATGACAACCGACGCCCATGGACATTCGCATCATTGTTTCGCAGCCCTTCTATCATCCATCCTCTAATGCGCCACTCACAAACCGCACCAAACGTGACAACGACGCTCTCACTTTACGCCGGTATTAAGTGAGCGAATGGTACCTCCCAGGTCGTGGCGGCCCAATTCCGTTGAATAGGAGGACGTATAGTCATGCATTGGGCATGGCACTAGGCATCTCTTCTTATGCAGCATGGCACTACCTCTTCCTAAAAAACTTTTCGGTGATTTGATCTATTTTCCTCAATTAATGCAATATACGGCATGAAGTATCTATTGACCACAGTCGGGAAGAATGTTTTTTCACTTTTTGGTAGATGTTTTTTTTTGTTGCAGCCATAATTTATATTGTAAAATAAGAAGATAACATAGAGAAATTGAAAAATATATAAAGAAATATGTTTATATCTTATATATTAAGTGCAAACGTCCCCCATAGAGCGCCATAGGTCACGGTAACGAGACTATTACATCCAGCGGCTCCCTACCATACATTAACTACAATAGATTAAAATAATTAAATATATAAGATCCGCGAAATGCTGTGCAGGCAGGCAGGTGGCGCCGGGTGAAAGCCAAGCATGATAGCGCCGGGTGAGAGCCGTGTGCGGCATACCCGAAAAATCTTGTTAAGCTTTTTATGAATTTGCCCCCAGCTACATTATTGGACATGTGACGAAAAAATATCCCATTCCCTTTTCGAGGAATCGCGGGAAGGGAGAAATTTAAAATATGATACATTTCACCTGTACCAAGTACCAAACTTCAAATGTTATGATTATGTAGCATGTTTGTATGAAAAGAGTAATGAATGTGGAGTTAGCGAGGATGATATGTGGCACTCTGTTCTCTCAGCCTACCCTTTCGGCAACGGGTCCGAATGTGTGTTGTTGTGAATTACACATTAAGTTTATGACAGAACAACGTCTGTCGGACCGGGTAGTCGTCAATAATTTCTACAGAGAAATAAGTATTTACTTCGATATTTTTTTCACAACTTTGGTTACGTTATTGAAGTGTCATAATGATCGAAACGTTTAATAACATGTTATATAGCCTATGTTCATAGTAAACAATTTCAATGGTAAAACATTTCTTCGAAATAACTGGAAATGTAATTATTATTTATATTATTATTAAGAATGAACTTCGATCGCTGGACCATCACTAGTTCATATTAATGTGTGTAACGCGCGGGAACTTCGCTCCAAAACTCCCACCCTCATTATTTACTATAATTTAGGTGGACGGCAGAAATAACCATAGAAACCGAAGCTTAACCGCCACGGTTATTATACGGTTTAATTACATGAACGGTAAGCGGACGCGATCATCAGCGCACCGCCGCTTTATCTAAAACATGGTAATTACAACTGAATTATACATAAGTATGGTGCCATTACGGTTATAATTATAAACGCAAAATATATAATTAAACTCCGAAGGTCGGTTGATTATTTGCTTCATTAAAGATAATGGTTGTAGAGAATTAGCTGTGACGTCATTTCGCATTTGTCATCATTTATTTTACTATATTACATCATGTGACGATATCCGTGCTCCGTTCCGGGATGGATTCAACTAGCAGGAGATCGGTCGTCTTGGTGTTCATTGAAAGAGGCATATGTCCGGCAGTAGACCGATGAGGGCCGATAATAGTGATAATTATGATTACATCAATAGCACGGGTAGGGCCTATCCTATCCGTACAAGGTAAAGAAGGATGCCGATTTGAAAAAAACTGCAGGAGAATCGTTTGTAGGCTGAGCCTAACACCAAGAGTAACGTTTTACCGCGCTGGAAATTCCCTTATGACTCTTACGCACCTCTCACTTTAGACCTATGTTCGCTCTGAATCAGTAAAGGCATGTCGAAGCTGACACACACTGTTCTTAAAAACCTAATCCAACAATAAAAATATTGTAGGATTTAGTCAAATATTTTTCAGTAACGGGTAGTGCTATGCTGCATTGCAAACGTATTGGGTCGGCAGATTTGGCGGCACTTTTGAGCGGAGGAGAAAAAGTGTGCAACTAAATAGTAAATATGCAGTAGTCATCGTTTGTCAAAAAAAAATGATGAGAACGTAATACTGGAATGCCATTCACTTAGTTCAGTGCATCAGTTAATTTCAATGTCAAGAACGTAAGGTGCGTCGCACGCACGCAACACCGTTCGGGTGCGTTCACACAAATTGTATGACATACACTTTTGAAATACTCGATGCCTCGTACCACTAGAGTATAACATACACTTCTAAAATACTCGCTTGTCTCGTGCCGTTACGGTGCGTTCACATAGATAACATAAACTTTTGATATTCGTTTCTTACGTCTTCTGAATAAATGTCTTCTGATATAATGTTCAGTACTACTATACTATGTCACCAGGGACTAGCGCCTGTTTCATTGCGCGCACCTAACGTTGAAGGTGATAGTCAGAACATTGACCTGGAATATTCATTTGTGAATGTAGGCTAGTCGCCGTAACAAGGACCTGGCCTATCGCCAAGGTGGCCTTGTTGCCATCAGATCGGCAGTCACATCATCCCTAAGGCGGTTTCTCTGAGGTTTTAGCGGGGCAGTTCACGGGAGTGCTTGGGGGCGTTCAGAGTCCGGTTAGGGTCTGATAGGCAAAGCCACCCACGGTATGCTGGTCCGGTGAAAATGCTGCCCTCACTAGCAGAAAAATATGTGTACTTAACGAAAATTGGGAATAGTACGCATCCATGTAACGATATAAAATAATAGACTAAGAATTGTGATTTTCACGCCATAATTCCTAGGCGTTGTATCTGTCTACTGCAGCGGCTGAGGGTTCAGCACAAAGGCCTTCTCAGCGTATGGGCAGACCGGTGGGAATCGCCCATTATACAGCGCTGGATGGATACAAAGCTGGCCAAAAATGTTGTTTCTATTTTTATTATTTTTGTTTCATATTTTTATTTATAAGCGTTTATGTTACTAACCCAAGGATGTAAGGCTTTTTATTAATAAATATAATATGAATAAATAATAATTGTTATTGTTATTGCGGAGCATTTTTAACATTTTATGTGATGTGCAAGAAACGCGGTTAAGCGTTACGCTGTGTTCCGCTCGATCGATAATTGTTTCACACGATTTGACCCCTTTTACGTTTCACGTCAAGCCTTAAATCATTAAGTTAATCTAATAATTTTCCACAAATAATTTACCGTATTGTGAAGGTTACTCCTATGGTTTACAAACTAGAAATCAGTCAACACACTGAAACCACCAAGGTCTGCTATTTCACATTTAAATGCAATAAAACACTGTGTCATACTCAACATTAATTCCACTAACAATGTGCCATTTATATTTCTAAATGATACAAGTTTTTGTAGATACTAGCTACACCTCGGTGCTTTTTTGCCAGATGAGCAGTACCGTCACTTACAAACATCCGCATGCTTGATATGCAGATCGGTTGGTCTCCCCTCCCCTCCTCCTCCATTGGACCACTGGCTACTTACTGCATGAAATGCTAGAACATATGTACCACTTTACGGCGGTATCATGCGAGCTAGAGGTAATTACAACTGGACTGGAGGCACCTCCCCGGTAATACCGACTCGATTGCTCTGCAGTGCAGCTTGGCACCACCTCTGACTGACTGACTGACGATAGTAGCCGGAGAGGAGGAACCTTAACAAATTCACTCCACTATGTTCCTATAAAGATACATTTTTTTTACTGAGTGGAAAACGATTAATCGGAATCTCAATCTTTCAATGACATTCGACGACCATATACATCCGCATTTCCTCCATCCTCGATGGCCCAGTGAGTGTTATAGCCTAAACTGTCTTACACTTTGTTCAACTAGCTTTTCAATATTTAAACACAAGAAATACTTCATTAATTATTGTTAACCGGTACGTATGAAACAACAATTATAATTTACTATCGATCCGCACGGGCTTTGCCTGTGAGAAAAACGTTTGTAGCAAATTATACATTAAAACCTTCTCCCAGGATAGCTCTATCTATACGTGAACACCGCATGAAAATCAATGGATTAGATTTTGAGTCAATCACAAGCTCATAAAATTGCTCATGGAGACTTTGTTTTATAATAGCATAGGTTTACCAGCTAAATAATACAGGGGCTAACATGTAAATTAATTGGAACTATTGAAACCGAGCCTCGACAGCATAACGACGATAAAACGCGTTGAACCATGCAACGGATGCGTTATAATATTAATTGCAACGACAACAATGACGCAGAATTTGTTGCAACAAAAATATGTATTTTCACATTCTGTTATGACGCTGTCACTTGAACAATAGCTTGAATCAGAGCGTCGTAATTATTGTGCAGTTATTCCATATACAATGTGAATAATTACAGCGAGTGGTGCCGTGAAAACGTTTATCAGTTAATAGCCACAAAACGGAGCGGATGGACAAAAGAGAGCTATGGAAATATTTATAGAGACTTGTCTGTGGAAAATGAAAAGAAAAGTTATCCAAATATTCTATAGGAAACAAAATAGCTAGAAAATCCAAAGATCTGTAATCCTTTCATGGTCTAAATATTATTTTAACCTAAATTTGTCCTTCGATATATACCTAACGATTTAACGGCCGTATACATTGATTAGTATATTTGTTCCCTCACATATAACAAGACGTGTGAAGTTCTACCACTTGACACTTGTCGGACTTCGTAAACCCAGATAGTCCAACGGTATCGGTACCAATACCAAAACCGTAGGACCATATGGACCCAGGTCAATATCTCCTCATCCTCTTTTTATGCTACAGTGTCTAAGAGATAGTACCATCCCTATGTAGCGAACTTACCCTCGACACATGTGCGTTCATTGTTTATGCTACAGTGTCTAAGAGATAGTACCATCCCTATGTAGCGAACTTACCCTCGACACATGTGCGTTCATTGTTTAATCGAAACACCACTTGTTAATTGTTCTTAAGATTTTAGTTTAGCTAAGTTGCATCATAAATTAGAGTCATGCCTATTGTTTCCGAGTAACTCATTGTCTTGCGTAAGACATCTTATTCCTTTAAAATAATCAAAAGCCACACGGGATTCTTCCCGGTAACCAACTTAGATTCGTTGCAATATTCTACGAGTCGCTTCACCACCACTGTCGAGTGAACACGTGCTACTTACTAACAACAAGCTATCGGGAATTAATTTGTAGACTAACTCTCAGTTCAATGATATAATATAGTAACTAAGAAAAACATTCTTTTTTAGAGTCTTAAACCTCGATAAGAACGTTACACGCAACCAGCACCGCACTACAGGTGCTGTATTGGCAGTCACAGTAAAACATACACTGCAACTAAATTTTACCGTTACGGCCGGGACGACGCCGCTTACTCACACGATGCCGTCCTGAAGTAACAGTTGTGGTGTCGAGTTTCGTGCGATGTGCCAGCTCCCGTTGCTCCCGAGCTCAGCTTTAGATGCAAACATCTCAAAAAAAATTGGCATAATTAAAAAACTATGAAACGTCAATACAATTTATTTCAACATAACAATAAACGTTAATAAATCTTAGGAGGATTTGCAACGGAATTGGGACGGCACGACCTAGGAGGTACCTCTCGCTAACATAATACCGCCGTAATGCAACATCTTCAGTGATGAGATTCGTGCGGTCTGTGAGTAGCCGGAGGCCCATTGGTAGGGGGATGAAGGAAGGCAACGCATCGGCATTGTAATTATGTGGATGTTCATGGGTGGCGGTAGTCGTAAAAGGGCTCAGATTTCATGTTTGCCCCTCTATTCTATGAAAGGAAACCATTCTAAGAATAATGATGTCTTAAGTTTACGCGAATGTAATAAAACTACGGGTTCTATCGCGGTTTATTTAATTATTTAACTAGCCCGACGTTCTAAAAGATATATTCCATGATATCCCACACGGCTGTGTTTACTCTAAAATTAATTTTCATCTCTCGGTTACATAACATATTGAGTGCTATTTCTAAAACACATTTTTCACAATCATACTACATAATTTGGTAGCGTATTATAAAATTCCTTCCAAATTTCTACGGAACCCTGAAAAGAAAGTAGGCATCCATTTGTCTCTTGTGAATGATAGCAAATTCATACATACATAAACATGTTTTATAATTATTAGCTACATAACATTTATGTAAACAAATATCATACAAGTGTCTAACCTCAAAGCTGTGCGTGGAATTTTCCATCTAACATCATTGATACGCACCCGTTTGGACACGCTAAGCTAAGTGACAAAGTGACAATAGCCAAACCCGACGCGGCCAGCCTCTTTGCTGTTTCATTGTCAATGGCTTTCACTTATCTGCAAAACTGTTGATCGGATATAAATACTAGGACGGTCAATCACCTGCCACTACGCCTTTGGCCTACTACTTACTGTTGCAGGATATTTCAACTACCTTAGATTGACCTTTCCCGTAAATGGAAATTATAAATAGAAGGGACATTAGATGTTATGAAAGTAACACTGTATTTTATCAGTTAATATCTGCATATCCCTACCATAGTTCTAGCTTTGTCGTAGCGGTGTGGATATGTAGCGCAAGGTGAACCCAGATATCTTGGACGAAGACAACTCAACAGAGCTCTTAATACTTGCTCTTAATACCCTATACAAAGAGGAGACGAAAGATATACGTTTGTGAATTGGGCAAGGAGTGAGGATGAAAACTGCGCACAATATCACAGTCTTGAAGTTGGTGAGGTTGGTTTATGGTGTACAACCCTATTTCCCTATCCCTATTAAGGGAACCTATGTAGCTGAATAACGCCAGCACGACTGGGGACGCATTCCTCGCTCGCATAATACTGCAGCATAATAACCGCTATGCTCTCCCGTTTTGTGAACTTTTTGGGTTTCCGATGGCCCGTCTGAGAGAGAAGGTACTAAAGATTAATGGCCTTATAACAGTTCATCTTCCCACACATCTATATTTGCACTTTATAATGGACGTTTGGTAAGTGACCGGCGACATCCATAGCCATCTATAACACTTTTTTAAGCTCTCCATGTTTGGTTGTGATAAATCAGTAGAGACAAAATCTGGGTAAAAGGACACACCATTTCAGATTAAATACAACTTCTTTTTCATCCTAGCCCTACCCCGTTTATATGTCAGACGATATCGGGGTCGGCTACCTAATTCAGTGACTTGACGAGGGTGCCAGCTTGGACACAGAGCGAGAGTCTTCTCACCTCTTCAACCCAGAGGGGAAACCAACCCCAATTCTAGATCAGTTCGAATTCGAGTACACGTATCCGGGTTTCTTCACGACGGTTTCTTTCACCTTACGAACACTTAGAAAAGTAGAAAAATTTTTAGTGCTCAGTATTTAAAGTATAAAAACAAGTTGGTGCATGGCGGCGTTCGAACCTAGACTATCCGAGTGGAAGTCCGAAGCGCTAACCCCTAGACCCCTAAGGCTCTTGAGATCAAATACAACATAGTACATTAAAACAAAAGGGCGATACTTAAGGCACAATAGATCAATAAAAGCATTGTATCGGAGACACGTATTATTCAGTGGAGGCAGAACAGAAAAGTTTGCATTCCAGCGAGATAACCCTCGCGCCGTCTATATTTCAGCCGGGACGTCGTGTCGATGACACGCTGTTGTGAAATATCGACCACTGTGCGAGGTGCAAACAACTCACTAGGCACGCCTACGGCCCACTATCTCGACAAAAAAGAAAAGCACCACACAGCAACACACTCAGATGCAATATAGTACAATTTTTATCTAGCAGATTTATACCGGGTGTAATGCAGGCTGCAGTCGTGTGCGCGACGGCCATGTGTGCAGATGCGAGAAGGTTTTGCATATGTGTAATGTTTCGAGATATACAGGTGACAGAGGCGATACGCGGTAGGCGGGGCCAAGGGAGGGCTGAGAGCTATCGGAAAGAGATGGCGGACTCGCTATGATAATGATGTTATTGCTTTCTTGATGTTCGCTCTCCTTTAGTTTTATTATTTCTCGATCTACTTATAAGGCGATATAAATGTTAAGTGTAAGGCTCTTATAATGTACGTTTATTGTGCTTTTATAGCGGCAGGGGGAATGCAAAAAGTGGTGGTTATAGATTTAAGTCGAATGACGACTCGTTACTTGCGAGACGGGGTCAATAAAGTTCATCGGAGATGACATGTGACAGCCCTGATACGTACTCGCTACAAAAATCGCTTGCCGAGTCGTTTTATTGATTTACCAATATGACATCTGCCTATCTAAAATGGATCATTACAGCTTAAAATCTAATAACACAAATATTAATAATGTTAAAGTTAGTCGGATAATCGTGGTCAGAATCCACTGTGGTTCTCCATATATCCACAAATTGTATTCGAAGAATTTGTAACTAAGATTTAGTAATAAAACCGTTTTAACCTTAATTGATCGATGGTTAAAATATATGTTTATAACGAATCATGTCATGAAAACATTATTAAATAACTTATGGTAAGTCATGGCGCATGTTACCAGGACCACTGCAATATCTTTTTAATATCATCTAATAATTTTGATAAATGAGGGTTTTTTGGTTTCGCGGGGAAATGTACTTACACGCTATCACCGGGCCTGTGAGTGAGCTGCGAGATGTGTGAGACCCGCTGATGAACCCTATACCCGCCATGATCACTCGGGTACCATTAGTTGCTTATACTACATACACGAGTCTGTTCCCGTAAGGGAACCGAAAAAGAACAGGAACCTCCCAAAATAGAGGTGACGAGCTAAATCAGCTCCTTCCGAGAACCAGGTCGTGTAATCGCCTACGGAATAGCCCCCTCCTAGACATGACTGTGTCGCGCAAGGATACTCCTGAGGATACCAACGAGTGCAAACTCTTTAAAGGTTTATGTACTAATTTGATTTAAAAACAATTCAATTTATTAAATTCTTGTAGCAAACTATTGCAATTTTAATTCTATATAGGAATTCTATATGGGGGTCAACAAGGGGGGTAAAGAGACTATAAGGTCTATTAGACTTTTAAAGAAATTTATTCAATTGGTCTTTCCACATTAACATTCCAGGACAGACTTAGAATAGGACAGCAGTGCGTACGTCTTCGCACTCGTTGCCATTGCCGAGTCGAGGGGAGTCCATACCGGAGCTTTGCTCCCTACTGGAAATTTGTGGTTCGAGCCTCGTCAATACGAGGCTGTGCTTAATGCGAAGTTATATTGACCTCTGAGTGTGTATGCACATATATTTATGTGCCTGGGCTATTGAAATCTTTGTACGACCTGCGTCTGTCCATTTGTTGGGGCACTCTCACAGGTCCAAGAGCGAACTGGGAACCGTGTATGCAGCCACTCCTGTGATAGCCCTATGGACAGGCACCGACTCGCACGCTGTATTTATAAGACGGTGGTTTGTGGAAAAGTATAAAATAGGACAAGAACAGCAATGGAATTAATATAGTTCTTGATATTCATTAGTAATAGTGAGGTTATAAAGTCTTATCTGGCAGTTGGCCGAGACTCCCGGCTGCAACTTGGATGACCTTCATATACATAATTATTATTCCATAACCGCTATTAGAAGGAATATAGTGTTCAATGAACAAAAAGAAAAAAGAGAAAAGGTGTAGAGCTCCTGTTTTATGTTATATTGTATGAACACATACAACTATTAGAAAAATATAGTGTTCAATAAGCAAAAAGAAAAAAGAGAAAAGGTGTAGAGCTCCTGTTTTATGAAATATTCATTCGTGCATTGTGACACGAATATGTAGGTTTCCGGCGGAATATAAACAAAAACTATTTAATTATAATTTGGCGATGGCAGATAGCGTCAGCCATCGCAAATATATCCATCCTCGCCATCGCCAAAATAAAAAAGATTAACCTTTTTTCAACACATAGAACATTAAGCCTTACAATCAAAGATGACAGATATACTTTTTATAAAATATTTAAGTTTCAAAACATAATTGTTACAAACTTTTTATCCTAGTATCATAATCACCTCGACGAAACAAACTAAATGTAAATCTCCCTAGCGTGCGTGGCATGTTTTCATGAAATTTTAAACTGCACTTTTTACTTTTGTTTTAAACATCTACAAAGACTTATGTTACCTTTTAGTCAGTTCTCAAATTCGTTCAGTCAGTTATTCTCGCTGGAGGTTTTTAATTATAAAAACGCGTTACGTATCACCGCACATCTGCACTAAAACGCGTTAACTAACCGCAGGGTAAATGAATCGCAATATCACCACGTCATACCAATATTATTGTGTGTTAGGGTCTGCGCATACTGTCAACAATATGCAACGTTAAAAAATTGCACATATTATGTGCATTTGTGCAGTTTTATATTATACAACTGCGTACACTATGATTGATATCATTTATTTCCACTGACCGTGAATGAGGAAACGTAAACTTTAAAGGTCAAGACTTTCAAAATTTTTCAATTACGTCAAATTCCTTGATCCTACTTGGGAAGAAAAAAATAAAACAGGATTCATGAAACGATTTTCATTAAAATTTAATGCTTTATTGAGCTTTATAATGAGTCTATAATAAGCCTCACGTAAGATAAAAGTCTCCAAGATCTGTCTTAGTAGGCATCGAAATAACTACATGAATAGAATACATGAATAGTTAATCAGGAGGACGATGATATCAAGATGAATGAGGCCACAAAAA
The DNA here is from genome assembly GCA_017140195.1 of Eumaeus atala. Lineage (NCBI taxonomy): Eukaryota > Metazoa > Arthropoda > Insecta > Lepidoptera > Lycaenidae > Eumaeus > Eumaeus atala. The sequence continues at coordinate 555,034 of JAFELO010000387.1, read as the reverse complement.
CTATTGACAATCTATTAATAGAAAAGAAAACAAACACAGGAAGTATGATTTAATTTTACTGTCACTAAGTGTTGTTCGACCATTAACCAAATGATAACTCCATGCATTACATCGAAAGTAATGAATGAGACCTATGCTTAGCTAATAAAGGAGAATTTAAAGCCGAAACGCGTCTGCGTTTACGCTGCGCCACGTTATCAGTAAGCAAGGACCTTTACAACACCTTTTGTGTTGCGAACTCTCATTAATGTATGTGTCTGCGATGACGGCTCGGCTCGTTTTGTTATCTTTAAATTGACGAAGCCCAAATGAAGACTTGCATTTAAATTGTGTGGTCATGAACATGTACGGTGTAAAAACTATATACAGTTATAGAAATTCACCGGCAGATATGTGCCCAGATATCGAGGATAACTCCTGGTATAATTTGTCCTGTTACTGTTACAAAATTAAACTCAACCTATCTCGATTACTAAGCGAAACTCAGCCAATCTCTATAAGTTTAATAAAAAATATTAATGTGTATCTCGAGGATTACATTTATCCCTGTACCAAAAACCACGGCAGTTTTAGGCAATTTTCCGTGTGTGTGTGTTTGTGTGTGTGTGTGTGTTATGAGGCCATTTTCAAGCAAGGATACGCGTTTACGCGTATGCGCCTGGACCTGCGTGGGGTCCAGTGTCATATGGGGATCGCGACATAATATAGTGTCGAACACCCAAAGAAACAACCGACAGTGGCATCAGTGTCGCCTATGGTGAAGCGCCGCGGAACAAAGAGTTATCAGGGCACCTCCACGGCTCGTCTGACCCCTAGGGGATCGACACCTCCTACACAGAGGGGTTGCCCCGCACCACAGGACAACCCCACCAAACTTGGCAACACTGTTCCAAATTATATAGTGACTTATATGAACTAAATGGGGGAGGTTCCCTTCCTCGCTCCTTGCTCCGTGTGCAAAAGCGCCTGCTCCTGTCGCTTTTTGTCCCCTCTTCCCCCTCTTATAGAGGGGTATAAATAGCAGAATTGTTTCGTTATGCTACTAATACCCCATGCTCCCCGTCCCCACCGCCACGACAAGACTTTAACCACGTTGGGAAACTTAGGAGACCTGGGTTATTAAGAGTAAAATTTATTTTTTATTGCCTCCTTCTTCTTGTAGCCTTAATACTCCAATCAAGTCTCCAATCAAATAGCATAGTTACAAGCCTCATGCTAATTTAATCATGCATTGATAATATCGGTCGTTTTAGCGTTCATTGAAAGAGGCCTATGTCCAGCACTGGACTGATGTGGACAGATGATGATGATGACTATGATGACGATGATATTACCTCTAGAAGGACCTGTAAAGGTCATTAAACTAAATTTACTTAATATGAGCATTGATATACAAATATACAAGATACACGATTACATACTGATCTGTCATTCTAAATCATTCGTGATTGTAAATTCACTTCTTTTTGCAAAATCAGCCTTACGCACATGATTTTGAGTCGTTTCTCCAAGGCAGATTCTATTACAAAGAAGTGCATAATTTAAACATATCTTTTCTAAAGTCAGTTACGCGCATAATTTTAAATCGTTATAACAAAGCAGGTCCTATTTTGAAAAGGTGGATAAATTAAACATATTATTTACGCATGATTTTAAGTCGTTTCTACGTAGTGCACAATTTTGACAATTGCACATCATTTATACGAACGGGTTTGAGACTGTGTATCTTTATGTTCTTGTAAATCAATGAGTGGAAGACATATAATGTTGGAAGGCATTTAAGTGCAGGACCACCCAATGCATTGTTCCAAGAACATTTTAACATTTTCCTAAGTAACTCTATTCTGCATATTCAGTTACAGTTTATGGGAAGTTGTAAACGTGGCAATTAATGTGAGTCTAATGTTAAGTAAGATTTACAGTTCTTACAATGATGCTTTCCTTCTTATACTTGTAACTTAAAATTTTCAAATCATAATATATGATAAATATTTATTTTTATCGTATAAGTTTAATATAATTATAATTTTAGTATTAAAATAGTGGGTGGGTGTGCTTATGTACACGCGTTAGAAGTTATACTTATTACACTTCTTTGGCACAGCAAGAGAAAAACTAAAATGTGAACTATAGCTAAGTACAGAATGTCAGTTTTTCGAGACGGTGTGTGCGCCGTGAAATTATTCTCATCACTTTTCCCTAAGTAAGTATTACTATACCGCAGAACTTGAAGACAAAACTCTTCAACCAATGCGTTCTCCCCATGATGACCTACGGGGCCGAAACATGGCCTCTTAGTGTAGTTCTGGTCCGCAAATTTGCGGTAGCTCAACGGGCTGTTGAACGTGCTATGTTGGGTGTTTCACTGTCCGACAGAGTTTGTAAGGAAGTCATAAGACAGTGGACTAAGGTATCCGATATCACGCGACGAATAAGCTCGCTGAAGTTGCAATAGGCTGATCACACACTCAGAACAGATGACAGATAGGCCAGTAAGGTACCGAATTGGAGGCCGCGTTTAGGAAAACGAAGTGTTGGTCGACCGTTCACCAGGTGGGACGACGATCTCCGTGCAGGAGCCGGTCCGGGATGGATGCGAGTAGCAGCAACCAACTTCCATAGACATTAGCAGTATCGTAGCGTTGCGCTTCTTTCCTCCTCCCCTGCAATGGGCCACCGGCTACACACAAAACTTTAAATGTGATAGCATAGCTGTTACTTTACGGCAGCAACATGTGATCGCGTGGTACCTCCCTAGCTTTACGGCTAAGACCTAGCACGGCACTATTACTTCTTATATAATTATAAGCACCTTTCACTTTTGAATCTCACTAGTTCTTAGGGAGTAAACTCCAATCGCGTATCGGATCTGACGCACATAATATTTTTTTTACTATAGATATAACTTTACTAGCTGCGCCTCGCCGTTTCACCCGTAGCACCCGCGTACTCACTCGTGTCAGCCGGATGATATTTAGCATAAAGCTTTCCTCGATAAATGATCGATTCTTCACAGTAATAATTTTTCAAATCAGACCAGTGGCTACCGAGATTTCATTCGATTCGTGTTCAAACAAACAAATCATTCAGCCTTATAATATTAGTATAGATTTCGTACTCATTATCCTATTAAAATTATAAAGGCGAAAATGTGTAAGCGTGAACGGATGTTTCTTTTTCACGTAAAACTACTGAATGGATTTTAATGAAACTTTACTGTAAGATAGTTTAAAAGCTATATATCTTGATGCATATATCACGATAACACATATCCTATAGAAATAATAACTTATGCATTTGGTTTTGTTTATGATCGAAGCCACGGTAACAACAGCTGGTAAAGAATATACTAGGTCCGTCAACTTTTCCACAAGCTCACTAATCGCTTGTAGTTTATAGTCAAAGCTCTGTTCCTATGGGTCGTAGTGTTGTGCTATATTGCCAATAAATTTCCTCTATAAACGGTTTATCTAACACGAGAGGGGGCTGGTTGATCCATAGATCGTGTTTAAATATTTGTCGTCTCTATTTTATTACAATATTAATTAAATATAAATTATTTCGTTGATAATGACAACCGGCTGGCACGGTTGGTAACGTGGCGGTTAGTCCGCGTGTTACGCCAGAGGTCGCGGGTTCGAATCCCGCCTGGGTCATGGATGTTTATATAAGAATTATGAATATTTTTATAATAAAGGTTATATCACATTTCTTACATTTATAATAATAATGAATGTGGATGTAGTGTCGTCATAAACCATGTATGGCACTACCTCCTCCCATGCCGCATTGCACTACCCCTTCCTAATTTGAATTTATGTGCATTTAATTTCCAATGCAATTTTGATAAATATTTATGATAAAATTTACAATTATTTCTTTGTCAAATCAGATTAGTATAAAAGCACAGATGTGAAAACATGTCAAATATAAAAAAAACGAAAACATCCATGGTACAACTATGGTGTCAAATAGAACCTAACAAAAGTCCAATAAATAAAGTTAGGAGTTGAAAAAAACTATTTACAGTCTATAATAAACATCTTCAACTCAGGAGCCGGCGGTGATAAAATATTTGCGAAGGATTCACATCCCACAGAAGACAATGTCATCATGAAATTTGCCGAGCATTCATCAGCCGAACAATACACGCTTCCAGCAACTGGACAATGTTATATTGTTTTCTGTCATTTTTTTCGATGTTCTTAAAAAATATCTTTAAAGTGGCCACCCCAGTGGCCAGCGCATCCCAACATTTCGACACTAAAACATTGATTTACGGCTTTCGCCCGCCGATTGCGTACTAAAACAGCACTTACGTCACTTTCAATTTTAAAGGTGAACACCCATTAGACCCACGCGTAATAAAACATTTATATGCGACTTATATATAACTTATTACCATTTCATTTTATTAAATGGAATCGCTCGTGTTGGGTATTGGAAAATTTTGTTGCTCTCGACGACAACATTTTAAGTTTTAAAGACAAGCCGAGCTTTTTCCTATTTATATGTTAAAAGTAAATAAATTGTACAGACAAGAAACGGGTTCTTAATTCATAGTAACTTAACTGAAATTCATATTAAAATTAAAAGAAAAAACAAAATAATTACTCCTATAAATATAGCCAGCCAAGTGGTCAGTATCATGACAGACAGCCACATGGCAGACAACATGACAGACAAGTAACAATAACTCTGTAGTATAAAAAATATTCAAATAAATATTTTAAATTAACCTTTGATCAAAGCATGGGTGTTTACTCTTATTTAAGCATTATTAATACTTAATATATTATTTCGATATCTACTTTATTAGCAATAGATTCAAGACGGGATTTGGTCGGCAGTCAATGTACGTGCGGTCGTTGAGTAGACCTACTATTCAAGACGAGAGACAGGGAAGATGGAGTTTATCAGCTGTATAGACATAGGTGTAAAACTTTACATTTATAACATTAGTAGGATAAAATTTTAGTATCAAAATTACGGCCCAGACTTACGATTTTCCAACCAACAGCTCAAACGGTCGCGTAATATCCAATATCAAATAGTGGCTGTCATGAGGAATTATATATCGCATTAACCTGTAAATTATTGGAAGTTTCTCAATAACCTGCATTAGCAATTGACATGGAAATGTATACATTTTTAGCGCCCTGTGACAACACCCGCCTAAATTTCGATTCTTTCAACCCTTATTACACCTTGTCAGGGATGAAATTTTCAAAACCATTTTTTAGTTATGTAATTTATAAAATCTACTTATATACCAATTCTGAGCTTGACGCTCTCCAACAGGATCCGGCTACTCGGAACGTTACACTATGACGTCATATTTTTTCATATGTAATGTGAAACTACGAATCAACTTACACAGCCTTAAAGAATATTCTGCCGTGGAAGGTTGGCTGGAAAACAGTAAAATGTTAGTCAGCCAGATCCTGTTTCACAAAATTTTACTCCTTATATTTTTTTCCATGCTCCTTAATATTATTTCTTAAGGAGTACTACTACTACTATACGTACTAAGATAATAAAAAAAAGTATTAAAACTTACAGTTCGTTGAGTGATGCGGTCATATTATGGCTTTAACCGCTCCTGCTGTAAAATGAGATTGTCCACGTTACACCTCAAACGGGACAGCTGTTCTGCTGTCCGCCAATGACTAACACGAGATGTATCGTGATTTATTACTACTGTGACCTACTGCGAGTCAGCGAATGAGTGCGATGTTCAATTTAACATTAACTAACTGGCAGATAACGCTTTGAAGCGATGGGCTCGCTGAATTGTACATTTTCGTTAATTCTGTTATTGTTTTTAAGTATTTAACTACACTACAGTCAACATTTTCATTTTTCTCAAAAACAGTTACAATAACGCTTTATGATAAAATTTTCAATTTAATACACTGAAAATTCTATCATAACGCGTCATGGTAACTGTTTTTGAGACCTTTATTCTATTGTTAGTGTCGTAGATTTTCTACAAAGGTAGAGTAAGGCGAAAGATAAAATAGTGGAACGAGCAGTGAACTGGTAATGCGGATATATTAACTATATATAAATTTATATATGTTAACAATAGACGTTGTACAAATTTTTAATACAATGTGTTATTAAAGTAACGATAATCGTCCGCCAGCTGATCACATCCAACCTTATCGATCGATCGGCAGACAACTGCAATAAATGATTGCCAAATTTCAGCTTCTTTCAGTAGTTTCTGCTGTACGTTCTCCGTCAGTCACTCATCACTCAGCAACGGTAGTTATATATATACCGTTTATTACCACATGAAATGACATATTTAACGTTGAAACATACAAAATTTGCATATTACCTACCCAATACAAATAAAAATCAATTTAAAATCGGAGGAGGCAGTCCAGAAACATCGTGACCGCAGATTTGTTATATATTACAGATATCAGTGGAATCCAAGTGGACCAAGTGTACTTCGAACTCGTAAGGGAATGGTGTCGTACCACTCTTAACAAAAAAGGCAAAATACGTTTGTTATACGAGAATGGTGTACCCATCTGTGAAAATTTTACAGCCTGGTGACAGGCAGATGGACAGACGCACGGACAGGTAAACGGACAAACGGACAGACATACAGACGGACTGACGGACATCGGAATCTGTGTATTAGGTTCCCGTTTTTACCTCTTGGATTCGGACCCTAAAAGCGTACAAGCCCCGGTCACCTCTTGTATGTCATTGTCTCCTTTGTGATTGGTCAGCTTTGTTAAGGCTTGACAGACGACACGCACTTCCGACGCTGTGTGTTCCATTTAACTTGGAGCTGATCGACTGGTATGGCCAGGGCATTATTAAAAAGAACGTTAACACAATATAGTGTATAATTTAAGTTACACCCCTGCGACTTCTCTCAGTGCGAATACTTTTTAATGCACTGGCAGTGGCCCGCGCTTTCACTCGTGTTACATGGTAAAATTGCGTATAAATTTCAATCACTTATTTCAGCCCTTGGGAGTTTCTAAAAACCTTTTCTCAGTGTTCGCTCATATAATGAAATGTAGGCAAGTACTTGCAGCTCATATTTTTACCTCACTGTAGGTACCTACCAAATTTCAAATTCCTAGGTCACTCAATAACGGAAGAGTTCTATATAATAATTCGGTTGACTAAATGTATACTAAATGGATGACGACTCCTAAGTCTTAAACTAAATTGAAAAACTAAAATCCCGACTGATTAGAATATATTATCAATAGCAACGTTATGAGATCTTCACGTTGACACCCGTCAAATCGTTCATACTATAGCAGGGACATCTTCAGTGTTGCGTTTCGTGTGGTTTGTGACTAGCCGGTGGCCCATTGGTGGAGGGAGGAGGGCAACGCACCGGCATAGTAATTATGTCAATGTTCATGGGCATCGGTAATCGTAAAAATACTCAGCAGTCTGTGTTTTGCCCCCATATTCTATAAAAAAAAAGGATACGTAGAAATTTACATACCTACATATGCTTTCAGTAAAAGGTAGAATCATGCTGCTTTGCAGCGGAATTAGGCCCGCACGACAGCTTAGATAATTCGCTCATCGCTCACATGACATGTTAATTGAGGGCTTTGTTGTCGTGTACCTTTCGGTTTGTGATTAGTTGGTTCATTGGAGGGAATGAAGAAAAGAGAATAACGCGTCGTTGGTCAATATAACGCTCTACTACTCGTTTGTCCCCTTGTCATTAAAATGTAAACCTATGTCTATGCCCCCCATTCGGAGGGGAAATTGGAGGTTTTTTACGACTACCGTCGCCCATGAACATCCGCATAATTACTATGCCGATGCGCTTTCATCATAACAGCCCCTCCCACCTGCCACCTGTTACTCACGAACCGCAGGAAACACGACACTGAAGATGTCACTTTACGGCGGCAGGTGAGTGGCAGGTACCTCCCCGGTCGTGCCGGCCCAATTCCGTTCCATAGGATGATGTAGTGTCGTGCACTATGCATGGCACTGCACTACCTCCTCCTGTGGAGCATGGCACTACCTCTTCCTAAGATGCAAGGGGACATCATCATCCCCACTCGTGTTGACCAGAATCAGCTGCAAGTTAATATTAACAAAACGATTTATTTACACTACTTACATATGTAGTTCCAAAAAGGCCCTCAAGCCCCAATGAGTTTCCAACAATTTAATAATACTTAATTACCCACTCGAGTACGAAACGATTGAATGAGGCCATATTCATTAGAAGGTTCTCATACTTACATAAACAAAGGCTCTTTATCCGCTAAGACAGGTTAAACGGTTGGCAGTACTTAAATGAATGTTGGGCGGGGTTTTTATACAGAACCGAACGAATAATTAAGCGCACTAACTTGTAATTACGTGCCATAATGACGTCAGTTTTGTTAGATCCTTTGTGAGCTGATGATTAATGCTCGGTGGCTTAGCAGTTTCCTGGCCAGACATAGCCTTGTGATGATTAAAGCTTCCTTAAAATAAAAACATGCTCTTGCCATATTCTGTAGTAAGTGGAGGAGCCATGTTGCATTGCAGCGAAATTGACCTGATATGACTGAGAATGTGCATTTCGCTCACATAACACCGCCGTGAAGCGACTGCTCAGTCTGCGTGAAGTGGCCGCTTTCGCTTCACGGCGGACGAAATACGACATTACAGCTATACTATAACATTTCGTGGTGTTTGAGAATTTGGGGAGAGAAAATAGGGCAATGCTATAAAACTACTATGTGGATGTATATGGGCGTCGGTAGTCATCCAAAGGCTCCGAATACTCGTCTATCCCCTTCTATTAAAAGAACACATTAAACATGAATCATGCTGTTGCCATGTTAAGATCTCCAGAATGCTACGCCTAAAATTGTATCAATCCGCTATATATTATAAGATACCTATAGGCGGGATGAGACGCACAGAGAATTAGTCTTCTCTTATATCATTATTACTTCCACCTGTTATGCTAGGCATTTTATTGCCTAACAGCCAATTGCTCAGTTTTAGTAATAGACAGCCCCAGGCTACATTACAGCCGAATCGGGCCGGCAGGTCCGGAGAGGTACCTCTCGCTCATGTGACACGTGTGAGTGCGATCGATCGTGTATTTTGTGAGTAGTAAGCGTACCATGGGTGGGAACCAGGAAATGAGGGCAACACAATGATGCGTTTGTCCGTATGCTGTAATAAGGAGCAGATTGGCTTAATGGCTGCAACATATCTCCTGGTGGCAATGTGTAGAGGCATTGGTAGCCAATTATGAGATCCGTTACGTTGTCGATAACATTTGTAATAGCGTTACCTACTTCCGATGGTGGGTTATAATAAAGTATTTCATTTATTATAGGGGGATAGACGAGCATTCGGAGACTTTGGATTATAGTCCATAAACATCCGCATAACCATGCCGATGCGTGCTCCTACACACACAGACCGTACGAAACGCGAACCAAAGTTGTTACGTAGCGGAGGTAACATACGTGCGAGAGGTACTTCCCTGGTCGTGCCGACACAATTCGGCCATATGCCACTGCCCCTTAGAAGACTCTATAAGAAGTAAGTAGTTAATTCCGAAACACACCCAACCCTAATTAGCGACTAAACTACACAAATGACTCATCATTATATTTTTTACAAATTTTTTTTTTCAAAAACCTTTTCGTTCGTAAGTAACGAATCGCATTGAACAAATTTATTTGTACACGTTTACATTTATCAGAGTGTTTACTTCATATCTGTATCGAGACGAGATGAGGCGAAGTGAGATTTATGGTGGAGAAAAATCTCTTAATGGACTCGCGCATGCTCCTAAAGATAAATGTGCAATTTTAAGTTCAACAAGAACCAACTTTTGACTGCACATGATGTATAGTATTTATGTTTCGAGTGATATTTTTTGTTAGCATTCTACAATTCTATCTAAGCATGTGTAATGATCAATTTTATAAAATTATATGCATTTTAACGTAACTTCCCAATTATTCTAATATATCTAACCACTATTGTTTCTAATCTGAAATGACGAAAGACAATCGGCATAAATTTTCCGTACATCACAATTTCTCAAATTTCATGCAAGGATATCGAGCTCTGGTTTGTCCGATATAAAATCAATTTATGTGTAGATAACTTTCATACCTAATCGACATTTTTTTTATAGAATAAGCTTTTGATGACTACGGAGACGCCCATAGACATTTGCATCATTGCTATGCGTCGCCCTCCTATCGACCCTCCCCAACGGGCCACCGGCTACTCACAAACCGCACGAAACGCGATAGCGACGCTGACATTTTACGCCGGTATCTAGGGAGAGAGGGGTACTACCCCGGTCGTGCCAGCCCCATTCCGGTGCAGAGGTGAATGTAGTGGCCTACACCATGCCTGGCTCTATCTCCTCCTGCGCAGCATGGCCTGTTCCTAAATCATAACTACAGTATGGTAATTTCATATTACTAGAATATGACTATTTTCTATATTATCGTATTGTAAGTTGCTTACCAAATTCCACAATTCCACAAAGACAATAAATTAAATACTTACACTGTATTAAAATTGGTATGAAATTTATTTAATACGTGAAATAAAATAGGTAGACTTGCAATTCGTATTGCATTTACTGCATGGACACATCCGCAAAATAGGTACACTTGCAATTCGTATTGCATTTACTGCATGGACACATCCGCAAAATAGGTACACTTGCAATTCGTATTGCATTTACTGCATGGACACATCCGCAAAATAGCACTGTGTTCCCAAAGTAAACCTTAATTTATGTAAGTATATTTCTTTGGCATGGTCATTGGCCTAATCGATAGATGTCATTACATTATCATGTACTAAACGAGGTGTCATTAGAATCGTCTCCATTGCGAAAATGTCATAGAGTACTATATACTGCTTGCTTTATAATCATTTGTTTTTCAATCATTACAACACACGTTAAATTGATCGCGTATGTACCTCATGGAGTCGCAGCTGTTACCTACGTATTAAATTCCTACAGTCGCTAAAATAACAATACTATAAAAAAATATATAGAGTGAAATTGTTAAAAGTTAATTTGAACTCTTATACAATTTCTTGAATAACCAAAGGAGCAAATAGACATAACAGTCACAACATAAAATCAGTGACGCAACAAAAAAAATATGATATTGTTTCACATTCAGTTAATAAGTACCTATTCTTCCGGTAGAAACACTACCGGAAGTGCTACTTTTGTGTAGGTAGTCGGGAACAAACACGTGCCGTCTTAACGTCAGGACTAAGTTTAGTGTGTTGGAGCTACCATACTGGTAACGCCATTTGCTCTTTATAAAATTATAAGACGAGTCGAATTTTACCCAAACTAATCAGATTAGATTTAGTAATATTCCTTTTAACATATTGGTAATAATTGGTCTATTATTACTATGAATATTGCGATAATCGAAATGTCACTTTTTTAGTAGTATAGTGTAATCCTTGCTATAAAATTACATTCATAATAAATTACTTCTTTGGATATTAAAATATTATATATTCTAAATAGCAAATAAAAATATTTCATCGCCGGATAGCAACATATGAATTTGTCCACAGAAAAATATAATTACGAAAAGTTTAATAATATCCCAGCGCTTATGACAAAGTACTATTAACAGAAGATACTAGACCGGGGTTTTAATTACTGCACTTCATATGAAATAACGTCCTGCAAGACAATACGGATGGACATTAACGTCTCCAGCAAATTGGGCGCCCTAAGTGCTCCCCTACGCGACCATAAACAATACGCATCGCTGTTTCAGGCAAAACATTGCTCGACGCTATAATTTTTCCACATTCATACAATAAGGGCCGCAGTCAATGAGTCTAGCCTTACTTGTACAAGTAAACATTGTACGCACACACACGCACTCCCCACTCGGTTAAGCTCCAAGAGATCGCGTGCAGAAAGCTCACACACGCACACAACCGTCCGGCGCCCTAAGCTGTGGTCAGTACTAACGCAAACTGTGGCATGGACACACGAAAAACAAGCTGAAATAATGTAAAAACAATAAAATTAACGGCGAATTATTGTTAACCCTCGAATGCATTCCGATATGACAGTCGGCGTATGCAAATGTCACCGGGTACTTTATGACCAGCTGTCAAAATCGCATGTGACGTTACGGTTCTGAAATGTAAACAAACACGGAGTTCGGTCGTTCGTTTGGACATAATTAACCGAGTGCAGTCCGGTTGTGAACTTAAATATGTAAAATTAAACTACAGTGAACAAAATATTTGGTCTGTTATTAAAGTAAATCATTTTGTGTTGAACATGTGTTCGTCCTTGGATTGCTGAAATGAACTTTAATGGCATAGAAATAAGTGCGCCTCGTATACAGTGAGTCAGAATATGGAAATTAGAAAAGTTTAACAGACTTATACCATTTCTTGGGATACTTTTATACTGGTAAGCTTAAAGCCTACCTGTTTGTGGAATGTATTATATTTTGCAGATCACTTATACGCATTAAAGTCTTATTTAAACAAAAATTTTACACGTTCGTGTTCTTTATGTATGTGTGGATATTGCATTATTTATCGTATCAATTATAAAGTTTACTTTAGTTTCATCATCATTATCGATGTACAACCGCCAGCAGTTATACTTATTAATCAATCAATGTGATGTGTAATCATAAGTTAATTAGAGGTTGTATGAATGTAATTTCTTCATTTTGGCCAATGTAGTAATCCTATAGTCACGCCGCTAATCCGTAAGGGTGACGTCCGGCTTAACAACGGTGAGCTAGGGTTGACACTTGTCTTTTGTTAACATAACATTTATATACATTTCCAATCTTAACCACTAAATTACTATAGTGATTCTATCTTTATTATCAAATTATATTATTAGTAATTTATCTTTTAGTTTATCTTCGCCAATTAAAGAACGGTTTTATTATATTAGAAATGTAGCAAATCTAATTTAATACATTAAAGCTGATAAAGACTACATATTTAGAAACAATCACATTACATTAAAACTATTTCTTTTATTATCTGCCAAAAGTACCGACCACACCAGTTAACATGCGAAGAGGGTTTTGATAACCCTAGAGCAGGTCCGGTGCATTGTATACGTATATTCAATATAGTGGTTCCCCTACACCCTGGCCAGTTATAATTGCATTCCGCTAATATATGACACGTCTATAAACGAGCGCACACTATGGACTAAGCCTCATCGCAAGCCGATTGACGGCGTCGTGTTGCTTCACATGGCGTGTATGTCTATGCCTATGCTGATATATAGGTATTTGGTTAGGTTTTTGAGTTTTCTTATGATTGTTTACAAAACACATATCGGTGTGACTTAAGCATTTTTTTATTGTACTGAGGCGCAAAAGGGAAATCCGAGCCTTTTGACGATCATCGACGCCCATAGACATCAGCATTATTGACATGCGGATCCTCCTTTCCTACCATCTAATGGGCCCATGGCTACTCACAAACCACACGAAACGTGACAGTAAATCTGAAGATGTGACAACAGCATCTTTTTCACATGTTGTGCTCTTAGATTGACACGAAGGTTATTGTAGCAAAGTTATAGTTTTATTGTAATATGTCCTAACGCGAGTAGCAAAAGACCAAATTGGCGTTCATTAAACGATGAATATGTCCATGGGTTGATAAACGCTGATAGATAAGGTTATAATGAGATCCTAATTATGTAAATCAAATCTTATTTTGCCTGACACTTGATCGTCGTTCTCCGTATATTAGTTGTGTGAAGTAGCTCTTACTTTTCCCACAGGCCTTGAATCCTTCGATTCAGGCTAGGGTTTTAGTTTAGGGGTTCAAGAAAGTAGTAGGACAAATGTGACTTGACTATTTTCCGTAAAAAGTGACACAGAGTTTGACATAAACTAGTTGCCGTATAATATGTATATTCAAATATAATTAATAACATACATGATAAGTAGATCGCCCACTCCCTAGGTAGTATGTAAGGGAGGTGTTACTGATTAAGAAGAAATAATGAAGGAGTTAGGAAATAAGCGAAGAGAGTACCAGAATCATGAAGTAATGCTAACACGGTACCGTGGTGCTGGGGACTTTAAGCGAGAAGAGGTTTTTAATGAGAATCTCATGTTTCTGGCCAGTGTGAACTGGTCGCTGTCTTGTGGAATATTTTCCACCCAACACATGGGAAAAAATCGTTGGGTCGTGTACAAGCGATATGAAGTGTATCACTTCACGTCGATGGATCATGTTCGTCTATGGCAAAGTACCCATGAGCCAGACATCCCACGGACTGGGCCAATTATAAGGCAGCGTTATCTTTTAAAAAAATCCTTAACATCAACTGGTTAATAACGCTAATGGCGAATCACTTACGTATGCATTATTAAGCGCATTAATAAAGTTATAACAAAAACGACCAGACAATTTTCTAAGTGGCGCGCAGACAGAATCTCCTTAATTCCTTAAACGCTACCTAACGCAGCGGGACTGAATTAAGAAAACGATGCCGAGAGCTCGGTACGATAAAATTTAAAAGATATGTGTGAGAATTAAATATTGTATTTTTCTAATTCTAGCGATATCACAGATAAAATACCGGTAAAGCACGATTAGAATTTGTTCAGTAAGGGTTTACGCATAAACTTGAGCTACGATTATAAAGATGCATATCTGCGGTACGAGAACTACTCAAAAAGTGAACAAGCTAACATTGGCGTATGCACTTTGTTTTGTACGTAATGCATATGGTTTATTACACAAGTTTGTAATGTTTTTTATACATATATAATTATATCAAATTCAGCATAAATGCATTTATAGGTATATCTATTGACCGTCCTCTTGTCTAATTTTATGATTCCAGGTCACCGGAAGTTGCGATAACCCTAAGTTTAGGTTTCCTTGACAAACCTACAGATAAACTGACAACAAAGTTAGCTTATAGGGGTTCCGTTGTTTACTTTTAGATACCCTCGAAATTGAACATAGTTTACAGTGTAACGGATAATAGTTTACATTTTGAAGTATTATTTTTCTTTTCTGTACTTAGTCTGGCCATAAATACTGTTACAATTAACATCAAAAAAATATTACATTTGAATATGAAATTTGCTATTCCAATGTTAAATTTCCAATGGCGCCAATACATTGTACAATATTTTGCGATATTAAAATGGAATATATGATAAAGTGATCAGAATAGATAATCTTTAAAATAAATTGTATTTTTTTTTCTTCATAATATAATTTGTTATATAATGAAAAAAATCAGCTATGACGGCCATATCTAATTTCGTAAATATGTGAGTAATGAGGTAAACTGTATCTTGTTAAACTGTAACAAAATTAAGTATTGCCACAGGAGACATTAGGAATCATGGGAGGTTTATGAGTCTCTATAATTGGTCTTGAAATATGGAATACTATTTTAACACTTCTCTTATTTATCGCTCTACAATTATTGAGCGCATCACTAGACATCAGCAAGTGCCTTATTCTTTTGGGACGAGTCATCTGGCACCTCACAAACTGCACCAAACACGTGGAACAACGATCCACCCCAATAATTGGAACGCTGGGCTTTACATCATAGGAAAGGATTTGATTCTGACGTTTTTTATAACATAGAGGGCTATGTTATAGAAACATCTCATTTTATGTCATTAAAATTTAAAATAAATACATCTACTAATAATATAAAGCTGGAGAGGTTGTTTGTTTGAACGCGCTAATCTCAGAACTTCTTCATTCATCGAGGAATATAGCCTTCATCATGCCATATATCAAGATGCTACTACTGATAAATAGGATTGAATTTCCGCGTGTGAAATCATGTGGTGGTGCTACTTAAAGAAATTCACATTTAGAAACCAAGTAACAAAATTCAATAAAGCTATGAGTAATTTTAGTGTGTACTTAAAGCTAAAATGTATGTTCACACAAAAACTAGCAAAAGTGGTCCGAGCTTTCATTAAGACTCATCCAATTTTCTAAGCAATATATGTAATTAGCAGTAACGGGAAACATTCCACTCATTTTGTGTTATAGACCAAGAGGATATATGTTTTTATATGTGTTTTTCACACACAATACATAATATAAGTATATAGCCCATAACTAATTACATATTATATAGCAAAAAAACATAAAATTGTATTTTAAACATTCATTAGACGATGGATAGGAGAGAGTAATGATTTAAATAATATATGTAGCACTAACCTCAATTCTGAAAACAAATCTGTTTAGTAACTGGTCCCAGCTCGATGAGAGTCGTAGGGAATACGTCGTACCGAGCATTCATATAAAGAAATCTGTGTCCGACAATCAGCAGGTGATTATGACAGCACAACTCATTACAATAAGTTCTGGACCTCTCGCAAATGTGTGAGGATGGGGGGTTCCGTCGTGATAAATCGAGTGACATGACACGGATTTCGTGTCTAAATTTCCGTCCCTTCAGGCGCCAATCCGACTTGCACTTGGCCGGTAGTTTCTATCGTGCACTTTGGAGTTCGAAACCTACCGTAATTTGTAATTTATTTTGTAGAGTTATTTGTGGTCATTGATTTTTTTGCGCTGACACTTGACACTTTCACGCCGCGTCACGCTTAACTGCAAGGGTGTTACTGTTATATCTTCGCGGATGTGTCTACACTAAATGCGGTGACGGTAAAGTTATCAAAAATGTCATAATAGTCACCAAAACATAATAGTCACCAATATATAATAGTCACCAAAACACAATAGTCACCAAAACATAATAATCACCAAAACATAATAGTCACCAAAACATAATAGTCACCAAAACATAATAGTCACCAAAACATAATAGTCACCAAAACATAATAGTCAACCTAAAATGAAAAGGACATTTTGGTGCGATAGACAAAAGCTTAGTGAAATTTTGCATAGTTTTATTTCAAAATATTGCTGATATTTAAATAACATTTATTTTAATTTAGGTTATATTAAAGTAAATTGAAACGGAAAAATTGCATGAAAGTGAAAAGTGAATATTGAAACAGTAGAATATTTCTCACAATTTAATGATATTATTTTTAAATCATCTAACACAAAGGAATTTAAAGTATATAATTTATAATGAATATCGAAAACCGGTGTAGTTTATTTGTTAGGTTACCTCAAATAGTTTAACATTTTTAAAAGTGTCCCGGTTTAATCCTCACTATACGGACTGACTGGTGAGTCATTTTTATCATTCCCGTAGTGTATTCATCACTCGAGGCATACCCAAATAATATGATTAAAAAAATCTTTTTTTTTAAATATCCCTCAAAGTAGTGAATGCATTGATATAATATTAGCAATGACGCGTGGGCTATTGATAAGATGGCAGACGCGTCATCAACTGTCACGTGCCTTCTCCGTACAACACAGGAAGACTACGGTGACCATAATATAACATTTTAGCCTCATTATCTTTATTTATTGTGGCTGTACATATTGTTCCTCTTATCGTTGAGTGTTGTCATACTTTCATTTTTACCTATGGCAATGTTTGAATTGGCTTATTGTTAACTAGGGCGCGACTTGATAGTCAAAGTGCCTCCTCTATATTTTGTACATGGTTCCTCTATTTTTATCACCACATTTTAAGGAGGGACACTTATGGCAGTAGTGGATGTTATAAGATTCCATAATATATTATTACATTTATTACTGAAACGACGTTACTATAAATATATCTGAAACGTTTCGTGGAAATAGAACATGGAATCGCTCAGTTACAACATATGACTGATAGAATGACAAACTCAAACACCTCTATTAAAAAAATAAATCTTGATGACGGCTTTTGTTAATTTCGAGCGCGTATCAAACCCCGCCCGCCAGAAGGGGGGGTGAGGAGACCGGTATCCTCAGACAAGCAAAACAATAAACTATCTCAATTATTGCTATACCTGTCACCGCATCATGAACGGCATCGTGTGTGCGCCGTCCCACTAGCGTGGGGAGGGAGACCGTCTCCCCCTTTTCGGTCTTAAAAATAATTACTATAGGGTACGCCCACAAACTTCCCAGTACATCTCTTCCCATCTGCGTGACAAGAGGGGGTCTGTCCCCCTAGTGTCTACCTAGAAGACACAAAAGTCTTCGCTACTCCGATGAATTGTAGAGGCGGGAGCAATAACGCCGCCAAACAGCGGTAGGTTCCTCCGAAAGAAAAAAAGAACATGCATTCGTAATAGAATTTATTTTCCTTCTATCAATCCATAAAACTTTCCATGAACTCCTTAAGACTAACATTCTAGAAACTAATTAAGAAACCCCGGTCACCAACCCAGCTAACAAACTTAATTAATACCCAGACATTACAGCCAATATCCTATTATGTATCTCGTGAAAAATATAATGTAATATATGCCACATTTTCTTGTAGGAAAACTTAGACGTCTTAGCGTCCAGCCACGAGGCAATAAAGAGCACAAGCTTCCACGTCCATTAATTAACTATACGGCCCTCTCGCTCACACGTATGAATATTTGTAAATGAGACGACCTCTCGCTCTTGCCAGCTTTGCGCAAAAATTAACTACTACATGTTCCGCTTTCGTGCTCTCACACTATGCGTTGCATATGCAATGGGTCGTGTAACAAGGTCCTAACTGGCGTTCTTGTTTTACCCAAATTGATTTTAATTACGAACTTATTAAGATATAGTTTGGCTCGACGTGTGTATGAGGTGAGTCGGTCACGTTTGGTTAGTTTCCTATTCTCCTGTAATAAATCTTTGTGTCCTCGTAATTACAATGTGCTTGTCTGTTGTGTGTTTTCATTATGCTGAAGTGTGTTTCCTTATTTGAAACGGAAAGCTCATAGAAAAGTTGTTTTAATCTTGAAGAATTCCTGAAAGCTTACGCGACACACAAGACGCTACTGCATTATTGTCACTTACGGCGGTGAGGTACGGCCCTGGTCGTGACGGACCAACTCAGCTAGAATGCGACGTGGCACTACCTCTGACAAACCACTTTAGTAGTTTTCACGTGACTCAGTAGCAAACATCCATATATCTTTGTAGCGATTATATTTTTGCTACTTAAACATTTTATAAAAACGTATATCTGTCATCTTTGACTGTTAGACGGAGGGTGTTTTTGTCTGCGAGGATGCCACGAACAATTATGTATATTTCATATAAAGCTCTATTCCTTTTTCTTTCTAAGTTTGTATGTAACATGAAGACATGATGTCACCATAATCTCCGACTATTGGATTTGAGTACTGAAGAACAATCCGTTTGGTGGATTGAACTGATGAATATATAAGGATCCTCCATCCGGGGTGCAGCAAGGAGTCTCGGACCACTACCCAAAAAGTACTTCGTTCCCTAACTTTTTACTAACCATTATGGAAAACTGGATTGATTCCATTGTTTGTTCATTGTATTATTTTAAGATTGTTCTAGGTTGTGAATATGGACCATCATTAAATAAGTGTAGCCAAAAGACTGACTAAACCTGGAATAGACCCTTTAACCCCCACAATTTCTTTTCCAGAATTAAAGTGTCACAAAGATATTTATAATATGAGTGAGATAGCTATCTAAAAGTACCTACATTTTTTGGATTGATGGATGAAACTGACATTGACAAAATTTGAGATTTATCATCATGAACCTTTGTCAATTCACTATACTACCACTTGTATAGGAAGAGGTGGTGCCATGTATGGTACATGACACTACATCCTCCTATGTAATGGAATTGGGCAGGCACGAGTGGGGAGGTTTCTCTCGCTCACATAATACCGTCGTAAAATCACATCTTCAGTGTCGCGTTTCGTGCGGTTTGTGAGTGGCCGATGGCCCATTGGCAAGGGGAGGTGGGGATTGTGGATGTTCATGGGCATCGGTAGTCGTAAAATGTCTTCGATTTCTCGTTTGCCTCCCTAATCTATAAAAAGCCACTACTATGCATGGTCCCTTTTAATGATCATGAAGGTTTCCGTCCTCCTACTTAGTGAAAATTTGTCATGCCAACTTAATTATAAGACAATGGTATACATTATGTTTCCAATTAATTATCATAATATTTCCAATGTTCATATTAATAAAACATTGGAAATATTATTATGTTAACAGTAACAACACATCTACACGTCAGCTCCCTAATGACGTACGCAGAGAGAGCGGAGTGCCACACTTGCCTTGTCTCCTTCATATTCATTACTCTTACGCGCCAGATGCGAAGACTCTTGATACCCTCGGAGAGTACCCGATCAATCTGATCATGGTATGTCAGTCTTGGTCTTCTTCGGTAGCACATCCTTCTACATTCACATTATATGTGTTTAGTTGACCTTCGATCTCCCATTCTTTCTACATGCCTGAGCGCACGGAGCGCGCCCATTTTTCATTTTTACACCGACACTTTACATTGTAACTCTTCATTACATGATACCGTCGTGATGACTGGGCTGTCATGACATCATATTCTTTTAAAAAAGCAACGCCTGTGTTAGTCTTGCTGTGCGGATGTTTATGTGCATCGATAGTCAAGTACCATCAGTTGATCCCATTCTGGTTGGCCCCTTATGCAATAAAAATCTCAATGGAAAATTTTAATTCGATACAAATATGTTGCAGGATCATCATCAGCCGCTATCGTTCCACAGACGGACTTATGCCACCAATGTGACTGATCCTATGCTACCCATTCTAAAAAATAAAATATGCTATAACAATACAATAGTCTTAGGAAAATCAAATATAGACAAACATTATATTAAACATAAGTTCATTTATACTTTACATTGGGATTGTCTCGAACTTATCTGGCGGCGCTTCCGCGGCGACATCGATAAATTTACTTTCATCCTTGTCCCTGCGACGCACAACCCTATTTACATACCCAAATTTCATTGATCGACAAACGCATTACTTGTAGAATATTCAAAGCCTTGGCATTGTGGAGTTGATGTCTTTGTATACTTAAAAAAATAAATAAAAAGTTATGCATTTAAATTTGGAATTCAATGTCAAAGTCGTCAAGTCGTCCCGTCCCTGTCGCTCAGGTTGGGCGTCGGCGCGCGCTTGGGCGGGCGGTATGCAAATGTTAGCAACGGTGGTGAGGGTTACGTGTGTGTGGGTGCCTTGTACCATTGGCCGCTAGAACGGCCAACTTCGCCACCAGTTACGGTTGTTTTTCGTTCCACTTCTAATTAACTTCCGTATTCTCTTGATGTAACTTTTTTCATCTTAGTAGTTTTCAGTTCATTGTCAAATAATCACAATTACGGTGGAATACTTTCGCGTGTGATATGCAAAAATGCACCCTATTAATTTCGCGTGCAGTTGTGTTTATTTTGGACCGCAGGCGTGACGTCTAATATATGTAAATACCCCTAGTTCACCACTATCGAGTATTATGCGCAAAGCCGACGTCGGTTCTTAGTGTCACAATGTTTACAAGTGATTTCTGAATGCGAAGATACGAGTTAACGAACGCCATAATCCTGGCTCGTGTTACTAACTTTACTAAAATGTTACTTTTATTGCTTAAAGAGTGAGATTTTACGAGCTTTAAAAATGAATTACTCGAGTCGGACGCGTTAAATCGCAATTTTCAAGAGTTCGCGACTGAATATTTTACTTTAGATCACTGTGCAATGAAGGTAAATAATGGACGCCATCTTTGTATTACGTCACACCTGGGGGTGTATCCTAATTGACATAAAATTTAAGTACATCATTATAAGATAATATAAATTTCAAATATACCGTCTAACAAAATTAAATTAGTGCTTACTTCACTTTGTATACCATAAGATTCATCTTTATTAATATATCATAAAGACACAAGGATATGAGTATGTGAAATAACAGAAAAGAATACCGTTCACGTAAATATATTTAAAAAAAATCAAGTTGCGATTCACGCCCGGCCTCCCGTCATAACACCCGCATAAGGAATTAGCTCCAAATTTTATGGCAACCTCAAATTCTTTAATTACTACATTGACAGACGTATCGTTCGTTCGGAAATATCGGGTGTGGTCGGTCCGAAAGTAACATTGACAGTTGCCAATATATTTTTATAGTTTTGCCGATGTGTTGCTTTTATAGTTGTACAAATTTGCCACAGACAGGTTCGCAAATTAGAAAGTTTATATGCGAAAGAGGCAAGATGTCGTAAATTATGTTCACAGGTTTTGTGTTGCCATTTTAAAAAGGGCCATTTAATTAGCCAGCAAATGATTTATACGCCATCAAACGGACGCTAATAAATCTTCGACTAAGATTCTGAACAGTACAAACTGAACTCAGCATCTTTCTTGCATCAATACATTAATTATGTTTTTCAATGTTTAAATGTTATTATATGAATTATGGCATATTATACTGCATAGGAGGAGGTAGTATCATGCATGGCGCAGAACTAACTACATCCTCCTATGCAACGGAATTTGGCCGGCACGACCGGGGAAATACCTCTCGCTCATTTGACACCGGAACGTCTCTGTCGTGTTTCGTGCGGCTTATGATTAGCGCGTGGCCCATTGAGGTGATGATAGGACAATCATGCGAATGTCCGATTTCTCGTTTGCCCCCTTATGCAATAAAAAAAATCATTACTCAGTACAAAATAATAAACTTAGCACAATCGCCATGAATACATTCTAAGCTTAAAGCACTAATTAGTAGGTCTTGTCCGTGATTTCAACGCCTACTTTTTCTTATCAAAATGAATATGAAGTGTTCTGACTGTGTTTCATTATAATTATAATTTAACGCTACATTCATAGCAGTTTATTGTTAAAAATTTCTTGCCGGTGAATCTCAATAATGTTATTATATATATTTGGATATTTACGTCTTTCAAAGAAGATTCACGTTTTTAGCATTTCCTTAAACGTAAAGTACCTTGCATCAACACACAAAACATTGACTAAGAGACAGTAAAGTCGAAAAATACTTTAATGTTAAGGTTCTCATACTGTCTGTCTGTTAGTTAAAATAAAATCGTGATCACACAACACGACGGATTCATATATTTTATCGATAAAGACGAATAAAATAATAAAAACGCACGGACGACAGGCGACGAAAAATATTCGTCGAGGAATGCATTTTTGCATACACAATGCCCTTTTGTTTAGAGAAAGTATTTCACATAACCTCACCCGATGATTTATTTTTATATGATTTATTAAGTCGGCCAAAGCGATGTCGTGCCTTCATCTGACTTTATTATCGCAGTCGTAATTCATTTACGTTTTTACTTTATATTAAAAACACATTTTAACTTATTTTAAATTGCAAGAAAATGGCATTAAGACAGATTTAAATTAAGAACGAATAAACGATTTTGTGTATAAAATATTCAGGGCTGGTTTTATAGGTTCCTAGGACTAATGTCTCGGTTAATAAAAAACAAACTTCGGTTTCGCAGGTTTCAATTATTATGTAATTAATTAAGACTACTTCATGGGTAGTTAGAAGTTAAGTATCGATAAAGTACTTGGCACTTTAATAGTAGCCTATTCAGCCGGTCTTTAATGTTTTCAAATGATTATTTACAATCTTGATTTGAATTTGAACACTTCACGTTTAGTTGTGAAAATTTGACTTTTTAATGTCAAATTAGAGGCATTAGTTTTTTTTAAATTTAGCTTTTTTATTTAGGTGTTCATACAGACTATAAATTCATGACAGTGCAGTGACATAACAACGTATGGTTGACGTAGCATGTGTCAGCGCTTCCTTTTACAAGGTAAGTTTTACATCATAATCAGTTGTAATAGTCAAACTTCTCAGTGCAGCTAATACGAAATGTTGCCATGGTGAATATTTGCTGTACAAAATGAAGCAAAAAAAAATGTATATTTTGGTAACATTTCTAAATAAAGTGAATATGAATTCCTTACATTATATTATAATTAAAGAATACATACATATACGTTATTTAATATAACGAAATCAATATTGAATATCTTTATAGCCATAATAATTTCAAAGACATCGTTTTAATTAAAGTCTTTAAGGTAATCTTTCAATGCCTTAAGTTATAATATAGCAGAAATTGCTGTGTATTTTATGTGGTCAAGAATAAAAAGAGTTTCATAAAGATGCATACATTATATAACTATTGTTTATTATAGCGGACAAGTTGTTTACTTTTACGCTATTAACGCTAGGTAACGCGGCAGAATTATAAAAGAAAAAGATTTAATAATAATGTAATTTTTGTATTATTTAACTACTTTGGTGATGTTGAAAAATGTCCACGAATTCGTGATTCAATCGTATAATATGGACTGATGATTTTAACTGATCTTCAACCTTTATAGATACTTATCATAACATGCAGTCGGTAAATTTTAAACAATTTATCATGATCAAAGAAAGAAAATAGTGTGGAGTGAGATGCCTTTTCACAGCAATGGACTGTGTGGTTTATCCCCAGGATAAAATAATAATAGTAAAAAATCATGATCGAAAATGCTATTATTAGATATTTAAAAATACAACTTAACATGAAATTATAAAGTATAAAATTCCACCTCATAAAACTAGCTCCATAGTATATTGTCTCTAATTCTGTTAGTCGGACAAACATTCGCGCATATTGGCGCCGAGTCAAACAGTTTTTTAATGACTTTCTTTACTTTTTTTAATGACTCCTTTTTTCGTTTTTCTTTTTCTGAAGTGGAGCTTTTCAAACAGTTCTTGTGATTTTAAACGAATTTTCGTCACGACAAAGTGACTGATATACATAAATATACTATTAATCTTGTAGTTCTGACTTACCACTTTTGTATACAAAATTCTCCCGGTATCGCCCGTGAATAGCAATGAAATTGTACTACACTTCACCCTTCCTCGGGAAACGCTCTATCCGTGTGTAAAAACTGCATGAAAACTTGTTAAGTAGATTTTGAGAAAATCGATCACATACAGACAGATTTTGGGGACTTTGTCTTACAATTATAGATTGTTTGATTTTAATTGATTAATTCTGACTGTTTCCGTTGCTCCTCGTCTAATCGCTTCGAACCGCACAAAACGTTATAGGATATTTCATCAAGAGGTAGTGCCATAGTGTGTGACACTCCTCCTTCAATGCAACGGAATTGGGCCGGCACCACCGGGGACGTACCTCTAGCTCCCATAACACCGCCGTAAAGTGATATTTTCAGTATCGCGTTTCGTTCGATTTGTGAACAACCATTGGAGGAGGCAACGCATCGACATAGTAATTATGTGCACGTTCATGAGCGTTGATAGTCGTAGAAAGGCTCCGATTGCTCCTTTGCTCACCTATTCTATTTTTTTAAATAGCCTTATGTAGATGCGCTTTCTCCAGTATGTACAGCAAGCTCTTGTGCTAGCCCATTTCGAAATCAATGCCGCTATTTTAAAATTGTCTCATCCTAACAATCGGTAAGATCCTCAGAATCCATCAAACATATAATCCCTGATCGTCGAGCTAGAAGGAACACGACTTGAAACTTAGTATGTTAATTTATAGCTCGATATAAAATATCTAAGATTGTGAGAAATATAAAATAGTGAAATAAACAAGATAATGGTGACTTTTAATACTCGTTATGAAGATAAGATTGGGGTGACAATCTTAGAGGACAGTTTCGGTTAAGGTGTTATGGAGTAGCTTTGGAGTATGTATGTGGACGATTTTGATATGTATCGCATATGGCCTAGCATGCGTAAGTAAGAAGTAGTGCCATGCTACATTGGGCACTTACGACGGAAAAGTACATTCTTCGTGCGATTCCATTTGGGGGGAGGTGAAAAGGAGGGCAAAGCATCGTGTCGTTAATAGTAAATAGGCTCTGACTGCTCGTTTGTCCACAGTACTACAAAAAGAGGCTTGCTTAGACATGTCCATGAGCTATCCAATAAACCATGTGTTAGGATTAGATTAAAAAAAGGATACAAAGAGCCTTACACTGTGTATGGACGTGTAGTCAACATATTTATTGAATGATGAAACTTTTTGAACAAGGTTTTTCACATATTGATAAGTACATTCTTCGTGCGATTCCATTTGGGGGGAGGTGAAAAGGAGGGCAAAGCATCGTGTCGTTAATAGTAAATAGGCTCTGACTGCTCGTTTGTCCACAGTACTACAAAAAGAGGCTTGCTTAGACATGTCCATGAGCTATCCAATAAACCATGTGTTAGGATTAGATTAAAAAAAGGATACAAAGAGCCTTACACTGTGTATGGACGTGTAGTCAACATATTTATTGAATGATGAAACTTTTTGAACAAGGTTTTTCACATATTGAAAAATAATAATTAAACAGCCATAGGCGATAGATGATTAGCAATAAAACATTTATTCGAATGATTTCACATTTGATCAAATAGCCCACGCTTTCCCTGGCTTCCTGTAACACATTTCCGTCCCTTTTCATGAAATCACTTCCACCAAAAGTTGTATATTTTATTCAAATAATATGTTACACATCAATAAAAAGTATTCCCTAGATGCATTGTAGTCCTCGGAAAACGAAGCTTCCGCTTACATAACACTGGCGTGAAGAGCGGGGTATACTGCTCGTAAGTCTTGTAAAAATCTGGAGGGCCCAACGGCTACCCTGTTTGTATTGTCCTGTAACGAAAGGCAATGCAACATGCGTTACCCTGCGTTATGTCTATAATAATGCATATAATGAATAAGTTCTTTTAAATATATTTTTTCGTTTTTTTTTTTTGTAATAGGCACAATAAAGAATATTTCATTTCATTTCATTTCAATGTAGGTCACAAAGACTGCTTAATGGTCACTTACAATCACGTAATGCACCAGCTCATCTACCCCTATGCTATAGAAATAAACAAATAATAAGTTAGACACAGAAAATATTGCTGATTAACGCCCGTGTTGAATATCGATGCGGGCATACAACAATAAGACTAACACCATTTTTGGCATCATAATTGACCAATCTCTGCCATGCCCAGCAGTGGGATACAAGAAACGGTTATGTCAATAATAATTAATGAGGTATTATTAATAATAATCGAACATAATTGGCCGCGCCATCTTGCTAGCGGCGGCCAAATGTTTCCTCTTTAATTTCTCCCGTAATTTGGCGTTTCCGGCCTAAACCATGGCCGTAATTATATAATTTCGGCAATACATTATCAAACTTTTGAATACTTTAGGTGGTTGAAGATTAATTTTTGGCTACAATGCTAACGATGGTTATTATGTTTTAGTCCTTTATTTGTGCGCTGTTTCGGCGTGTAAAAAATAATGTTACGTTTATTTACTTATTGCCCGTATTTTTTTTATTGTTCGTCAAATAAAAATGATGGAGCGAAAAGTTTTAGATTAGGGATAAAGTTTACTTACTATAATAAGAATTAGAATTATTTTTATATTGTTTTTATTTTGTTGTTTTGTAAAAGATGGGTTCTATAACTTTATGGTCACCAGAGATTATTCCAATGCTCTACTCATTTGATTACATGAGTAGAGTTACCACGTGATTACATGAGTAGGGTTACCCACGTGATAACATGAGTAGAGTTACCCACATGATTACATGAGTAAAGTTTTATTTTACTTTAACCAGACGATCTATTAAGATTGTTTTTTGAGAAAAACGCATGTACTCGTCTGGTCTGCTGGAGCACAAAGTACTTACTTGTCAAACTAAACAAGAGTTTGAGAATATAGGATTTAGTATATGTGCCATACACAATAGCTTATCATACTAGTGCGATACCAAGTGTTCGCATATCGATATCGATCGATGGCTTGATTCGATTAATTCCGTTGGAAATTAACTCGGCGGGTAAGCAACGGGTATCGACACCGACGCCGTTGCCATGGCGACGCGCCCCATACTTACAACTCACTAATTACGCCACACTGATTGCTTTTCACGTTTTTTTTCTGCCCCACGAGAATCTGACGCCACCCTCTCCTTGCCAGTTATATAGAATATCAAATAAAATAGTGATGAGGTTTCATGTTTGAAAAAATCGATGTTTTTTATTTATTTCAAAACTCCTAAACATTGTGGTGTCGTTTTAATTACATAATTCGAAGCTACTTTTTAAAAGTCATAAACGCAGACTAATTTCGTGTTAAATGTGAAGAAAGCGAGGCAAAAGTATGAATCGCGATCTCTCTCTCTCTCTCTCTCTCTCTCTCTCTCTCTCTCTCTCTCTCTCTGGTACCCTATTAGGGAACTGGCGTGAAGATGTGTTATTGTTGGTTTAATCCCTAAATATTTAACCTATACGACATACCAATACAATTTTTTACCACACAACACTATACTCACTGACTGTGCTATGGGGTTTAAATGGGTATTCAGTATACCAGATCCCACACTGTACCTGTGGTAGTGCCGTAATACCCACGAAAACATACGAAATGTATATTACTTACGAAAGTAGTGTCATTTTTATGTTACCAAACTAATAATACCTGCATGTAAGTAACGTTGTAAGTAAAATAACAAGATTGGAAGCAACAAAACAACAAGTTATAGCCAGTGTTGACCTACGCTTTTTTAGTCCAACAAAAAGTGTTGTAAAATTCGGAACATCGATAAACAGGGGTGGAGTGACGTTGCATTCCTGCTATGACGTCACGTATCGAACGGAGGAAGCAGGTCATTACACTGTTTTTATTCGTCACACTGATTAATCATGTGATTAATTACATCTTTTCATTTAATACGACAGACCTCGTTCTGGCGTGCCTAAAACGACTTTTAACCATACAAACAATTGAACAATGGTTGCCACGTTACTAGCAGGGTATTGACGATTTAATTTCGGTAATTTAAAAAGCGAACAATCAAAAATATGATACTGACATTTGAAGAGTTTTAATTATGTATAGTAAATATAATATAGTATAATGGTTTCATATTTTTAACATGTCCTCCTATCCTATAATTTACCATAATATTGTATAAATTTATAAGTAAACATAATTGGCAAAATGTAAGGCATAACAGTAAAATATAAAAAAGTAAAATTGATACAGGCGGTTCGTGTTATCAACTCGACCATTGATCAGATAGAGCGCAACACTGACCTTGCCCAAGCGGGCACTCACACACGCATACCACGCACGCGACTGTCACTACTAACTACACATACTGCACAAAAATTACACAGCTGAAACTTTCTTCCCAGCATTTATACATTTTAGAATATATTTATTACTGGTTTTGAAACGTATCCTAAATATTTAAAAATGGGATTTATCATTCCAATATGAATTTAAATTTTTTAATTATTTTGCCAACCGGCTGGCTCAGTTGGTAACGTGGCGGTTAGTCCGCGTGTTATGGCAGAGGTCGCGGGTTCGAATAGCCTAGGTCATAGATGTTTATAATATGTATTGTATATCTTTCTATAATAAAAATCTCAAACCTAATTCATAAACAATTCATTACCAAAAAAAATATATACCTATTACTAAACTTCTTACAGCTAACTAGTAAAATGCTTATAAGCAAGTACGTTCTAACTAGAAAATACCACCCAAAAAAAATGTTGTACTTTAGCATAAATAGATTTGATAGGAAGATGTAATGTCTCTTGTAGCCCACACTGTGGTGAAAACACCGCATCTATAAACGTTTATATCGATTTATTTTTTCGATTATTCAAATGCGGGTTATCACTAGTCATTAACGCGCATGTGTGTGTAAATTAACCCAATATATTTTCTATGTGTCGGTGTATGCATTCGCAACACACATAATTAGTGAGGGGGTCGATAATATTAATGAGGGGGAGGCGAATCGGGGGTGTTTGTTATCTACTCAAGCTTTTGTGTTCTTTTCTATAGATCAGACGTCTATTGATTGTTTAGTCGATACGTTAGTCGCCGGCTTTAATTATAGGGGCTAACAGGCTAACTGCTGAACACCTTGGTTGACACACTAATGGCGTCCATAAAGCGACGGTTATAATTTTCTATAATTATTCATTTGGACACGACAAAGTTTCGACAGTTACTGGACGTATTAAGTTTTAATTTACCGTTGTTTGTACGATTCTATTATGTGGCATATTAGTTTTATCACCGATAACATCGGTTTTGTTCTGTTATTATTTTAATTATAAATTTAATATCACTATTACTTGTTATTATATTTAATTGATGCAATACATTTCTTTTAATGTGAGTTATTATTTTAACAAGTTACAATTGAAATTGGATGGCATAAAGGAGTGGTTTGTGTCTGATAGGAGCAGATCTGAATTTAAGTGATTTTCGATCATAATTAATAATAAAAAAAGAACGTAATAGTGGAAAACGAAGCGGTGCGTTACCGTCTCGGATAGGAGATCTTGAAGATCCCCAGTTCATTGAATGTCGACCCAATGCAGCTACAACAGCAATGGTTTTTAGTAAGTAATAATAATATTATGCTAGATTGCAACCAAAGTAGACCATGAGGAGTTACCTCTCGGTCACATGACACCGCCTTAAAGTGACAGCTGTACTCTGGCCCAGTGTGGTACATGAAAATAATACGGATGTCTTTAAGCGTCGGAAGTCGCCAGAAGGCTCCCGATTACTCTTTTAATGGGGGAGCCAAAAAATTGTGGATTCCTATCGGAATTTGTTATATTATATTACGCACGCTGTATACAAATTGTACTTCAATTGATAAATGTATGAAATATCGAACGTCGAACACACACTTTGTTTTTGCAAAAGACTTCTGTATTCATAAAACAGGGTTGACCACAACCATATATTAAAAATAAGGGACATTTGAGAACAAACATTTATTCATTGGTTCTGAAAATATCTCAATGAACTTCAGAAATGTTATAAGCCTGTGGCGGCTATGCACGAGCAGGTATAAACTCTGAAACCTATCGGAAATTATATATATATATATATATATCTTATAAACGGGTATAATTAAACATGAGCCATCTTCGTTATTATATCGTTAGGGTTGTCATAGACAATTGACAGCCTACGTCGAGTCTTACAGGTGACACCCCGCTATTTACCTCGAGGCGGTCACTTCGACGCGTCCGATTTTGAATAACACGATTTGAGCATGTGAAGAGACGGCCGGTACTTCACTGATTAATAAGATGGGGTTGCGAGCAAGGGGTATCCTCCACCCCACGCAGCCCCCGCGCCTTACCCACGAAACAAAAAAAAATGTGACTCATCAACCCACACTAAGAAACACTAACACCATTATGCGGGACGCGGAATGTATTATAATCAACGCCCGCATCATAATTATCGACCTTAAGTTAACGGTGAAAGGTGGTAATTGGAATCGCAATAAAATAATTACGCCGTTCTTGAATGGGGCGCCTATAATCGTTCATTACTGCATACAAGCAAAGATTTCATGTATTGTCGGCCACGCACACATGCACACGTTAATTATATCGGAAAGTGGTGGGTTGGGGTTAGTTGATTTGATTAATACTAGCTGTAGGAACCGACGGCCTTGTTGGAGCTATCATAAAAACTCTAGCCATCCATGATAATTCTTCAATATTTACTCGGCCAAAGAAATGCCATATTATTTAATGGTCTTAGGTCATTCACTTAGTATGATGAAGACTTTTAGAATGTAATCTGTTACTTTCTTGTCATCATTATCATTATCAGAGCTATTTACTTTCGAATCGTTCATCGAATGGACAACTTCCTATGGAGATAGCAAATCCCCTATATCCAACAAATGTTGTTGGACTGTTGGCTGGTTAGTATTATCCGACATAATTTGACGTTCAGCCACTATTATATTTTTTTTACCATCAAGCTGTTATAAAAAAATATGAATGCACATGAGTCTTCCAATAAGAATAATTTTATAAGAGGTATTCCATGCTGCATTGCGGCTGTTTTTGGGCCGGCACGACCGGGGAGGTGGCGTTTTTACGGTTTGTAAGTAGTAGACGGCCCATTGCAGTGGAAAAGGAAAGAAGGGCAACGCATCCGCATAGCTACAACAATCTGGATGTCTATGGCCGTCGGTAGTCGTCAAAAGGCTCCGATTTCTCGTTTGCTCTCCTAAAATATGCGAAAAAAAATCTGAATATTAATTAAGTCGAAGTAATAATTAGTAACAGTAAATGAAAATAAATAATTAAGACAACGTTCCATAAACATCTTAATAACGCGTTGGGATATTATTAGGGTTGATTTATTATTATTCTTAATAGCCTACCGTGTCCCACTGCCGGACAAGGACTTCTCTGCTCTCTTTCCATACCTCTCTGTTTAGATCTAGATTATGCCAATCCTTCTGAAAGGAGTCCAGCTCATTAGGGTTGACTTCAATATTGTAAATAGGCATTTGGCTCGAATAATAGACACATTTCTCAAAGTTTCTCCAAATATAATAAATGGCAGGTAAAACCGATAAAACAAACACGGTTAACCGAAGAATACAGAATGAAGTAATCAAAAGAGCAATTTCCCAAAATAAGGAAAGTATTTGTAGCATTCGTCCATCGGAAGTCGTTCGCGAGCTCTTGGCAAATCGTTTCGAATTGCGCACTCACGGCCAATTCCTCTCTAATACAACATCAACAGTGCCCTTTGAATATGTTAGAGATTTAAATTATCCTACAAATTATCTTTCTTGTTACCTATTCAGTTTTTTCCCTAGTTCTACAACAGTGCCTAAGTATCTGTTACTAAAAATGAATCGTAATTTATATTATACTCCTTTTAAAAAAAATTTTACTCGTTGAAAAAAAAAATTGTTCAATCATTCGATTTTTAAATTCGCTCCCCCGTAACACAAACGACAAGTAAGGCCACAAAGAACGGCATGTATTTCGTTCCCTTTTTAACTTTGTTTTTCATCTTAAAAAAAGCATTCCAAATTTAAGTTCTTTATTGAAGTTTATTGTAAATAAAAAAGTATTACAATACATAACGTCTAGGGTTGCCAGCCTAGTCCACGAACGGTCGCGTGCTTAAATCCTTAAAGGGAAAAAAGCTACATTTTATTGCTGAACTAAAACCGATACGGAGCTATGACAAATCGTTATGACTCCAAAAGACCTCTTTTTAATAACAACTGTAGACGAGAGAAAAGAAATCTATAACTGTGAGCATGATAGTAGGTTCTAGACTAGAAAGAATTCGTAAAATAAATACAGACATTTTAAGGAGCAACCTTAAGTTTGTACCTGCTTCTCTGGTAATGTACGCAAGCATCGATTTACGCCTATGTTAATTCATTAACAGATACGAAGTTCTATACAAGAGAGTGCCGTAACAGGAACAAGAGAACGTGATGTTCTAATGTAATTTGGATCGATAGCGACGTAGAAAAAACTATAAAATAGCTTCTTCGCAAAACAAATGCGTGTGCAGGACCTGTATATAATTTCTTTAGAAGTAAAATAAAATTATTTGATAGTGACAAAGATCCTTGTAAAATAAATAATGATTGTGATACTTCGATACACAAAATTAAAACAAAGTATTAAGGCGCGTTAAATGCTTTAATTGTATGAGTCGGGGCGCTTACAGTATCGTGTCAGACGACTTAAAATTCAAGTTTGTTTTTAGTTTCGATGAAGTCGCAAACATAATTTCCCAAAATTTACCCAAAAGTGTCGTAAATTCTTAAGTCTGCAGTAGATAAGTTCGAACGTTTTTCAATTCGCAGCCATTGTTTCATTTGTCAATATTTTTAAACATGACATTAGTAGAAATACGCAAAGCTATATCTAGACACACTAATCTATCATCAAATTGTCATCATCATCAATTTCACTCCTGTACATAGGCTACTTTCAAATAAATGCATCAAAGGATAATCTTCTATTACTTATATTAAACTGAAAAAAAAATATCACAAGGTTATAAAAAATTCAAGTTGTAATGTGTGCTTATAAAACTTAATATACCTAGTAACATAAAATTGTATACATATTACAGACATCATACATGAGACTTGTAATGAGTAGTATTGAGAAGTGTACCAAAAATCTCATTGGCATAAAACGCAAGCCCCTAAACCAATAAAATCACGAACGTTCCAAAGCTTACAGAGGTGTACACCTTAGAAACGCGAGACATTCGCAGAAGCGATATCTTCATATGCAAAACATTAGCCTCGCTGACATGTGCAAGTATGCTTACAATACGCGGCACGTACCACGAGTATGGCCCGTTCCAATCAAACGAAATTCATCGTATGCATTCCTTACATTCGGGTGTGTCTATGGTAATTAGGCAAGGAGTCTTCGTATGCAAAGCGATTTTTTTGTAACCTTCAATTAAATAAATATTTTTACCCTTACTCAAATTGGATAGTACATTATCTACGTTGATAACATAAATAATGTACTATCCAATTTGATATTTAAATCGTGATTTTTTATGATTTCTAGACGTTTATTGGTTTTGTCTGATACTTTTCCTTTATCGGGTTTTAGTGGCTTACGTTTATGCTCTTTTAAGGTTATATATTTAATTTATCTTCTGATCTGATTGATTATATTTAAAGTTCATTTGATATACTATTAAATTTTAAAAAAAAGTACCTTCACGCCTGTTATCCCCGAAGAGGTAGGCGGAGGTGTGCTAGTACATCCACAACTCGTAAGTCCAGTGTAATTACTAGAACACCCACGATTAGCCAAGGTACTGAGACCCATGATGTCATAGGTGACAAGCCTATGGCCACTTCGGGCACATTCCAATCCCGGACTATGTAATGCATGCTCAGAATAATCTGAAAAACATTTAGTAATAGTTGCCCGACCTGGAGATCGAACCCAGGACCACCCCGCTAACGACAAGCCCTTTAAGCCTTTGTACATCAGTAACGTGAGACATTCGTAGAAGCGCTATCTTCATATGCAAAATGTGAGCCTTGTGGACATTTTTAATAGGGGGGCCAAAGAGCAATCGGGGCCTTCTTACTACTATCGACGCCCATGCGTTGCTCTCCTTGGCCCCCTTCCCAATAGGCTACCGGCTACTCGAGACGTGACACTGAAGGCGTCACTTTACGGCGGTATTATGTGAGCGAGATGTACCTCCCCGGTCGTGCCGGCCCAATTCCGTTGCACAGGAGGATGTAGTGTCATGTACTATGTATGGCACTGCCTCCTCCTATGCAGCATGGCACTACCTCTTGCAAAAATGCAAATACATTCACAATACGAGGCACGTACCTAGAGATGGGCCCGTGGCAATCAAACGAAACTTATCATATGAAGTCCTTAAATTTGGGTATGCTTATGGTAATTCGCGCGTGGAGTCTTCATATGCAAAGTGATTTTTTGTAACATTGAATTAAATATATTTTTGACCCTTATTCAAATTAGACAGTATTATATACATTGTCATGTATATTTAAATCTCTTACAGCAAGCTCGTGCTGGTTTTTTCTAGCATCTATGGGCGTTTATTGGTTTTGGTTGGTATGGTTTTTTTTTGTAGATCAAATCAAACTGGAGCATCGTAAAATTGGCTTCTACACGAGAGATAGTCACATGCTGCATTGTAGAAAAATTTATACGACATGACTGGGAAAATAGTCATGGTATCATAAATTGATAGCTATGGTATCCCGTTTCGTGCGGTTTATGAGCTCCGGATTGCCCATAGAAGGGGAGATGGGAGGGAGTGCATTCACAACGCCAAAAATCAATGCATCTTTTTTTAATATGGCTAGTTATTTATAAGCAGCATTAGGCTGGCTCTGGTAACGTGGCGGTTGGTCCGAGTGTTACGTCAGAAGTCGCGGGATCCCGCCTAAGCCTAATATAATATAATAATAATAATTAAATCTTAAATATATTCCCGGTGTCTAGTGCCTGTAACACAAGTCCTCACGGTACCACAGGATTAGACTAACGTGGTGTGGTAAGTCCACAGATATTATTATCTTATCCACAGTTAATATTTATAAGCATCCAATTATTTTAAAATCTGATTAACAGCTACAAAAATTAGATGGTTCAAAAAAACTTTTCAACTATTATGATACATCCACCCCTCCAGTGTGCGCGATGCTGTAATACGAATTATGGATCTATATACATTTTGCTTCATTTATGCGTTTCCTTGTACAAAGGTTGCACAAATACTGCAAAATACCCACAAGAAAACATCAATATCTGGAACGTTCCGGAATTTTCAATATGTATCTCTAATTTCAATAACACTCCGTACCTGCGATCGCATCTACATGTCAATGTTCGTGCCGTCTCCGAGGTGACTCTTAAAGTATGCAACGCCCGTGCTCCATATCATTACCGTACGAACACTTAAATTGGATCACCCTCTGTCATACCCTTTGGAAACAGTAACGGTTCTTCATAACGAACTTTTTGTAATGCGATACTCGACGGCACTAAGGGCGCAATTTACCTGCGCTTTGACGATTGAATTTCGCTATCACAACATTATCAATAATATTGTGTTCATGTTGTACTCTTTTATCACATACACTATCGTCGTCGCGAATATCTTTTTATCTGTCTGTCTCGAAATTATGTGCCATTAGTGAAATAATTGAAATTAAAATTTAGTTAAAAGGAAATAGAAAAATCCTAGTATTATTCTAATGATAGTCATGGTCATCGAGTTTTCAAGGTTCTCACTCACATGGCAAAATCTGATTAAACTAACTCATCAAATTTTCTTTAAAATAATCGTTGAAATTGGCAATTCTACGTGAAATACCTCCATAGTAATTTAGTATATTACTATTAATTTCTAGATCTATCACGTGAAGATTTTGGTTGCTTTAAAGATTTGATTTGTTTAAAAGCGACTTGATCAGCAGATGTAATAATTCGTAACAATTATCTGATAAGTATCATCAAGTAACCCTTCTTCCCACACAAATTTATCCTTCAATAGCTAACACGATACATCTCAGCCATTTGTAAGCCTCCTCTACCCTTCTACGTTCAATGCCTCAAAATTTATGCAACTGGCAACAATGGTACCATCGGTTGCATAATTTGATTAGAAAACTTTTGTCGGCTAAGGGCAGGTATCGGATCGTGAAATTAAATTTGGACCTATTGGTTCATTTACGGATTCTCCCAACCTCTTGCCAGAAGGGTTGTATCACACAACAATAGAGTACGATCAATTATTATTTTTCAAGCGCACCTTTGATGAAATGTCGCCTCGTAACGGTCGCCGTGTTATATTCGATGTATCGAACATTAAATTTACATATTAGTTATTGATTGAATAAATATTCAAATATTCGTATCGATCCATTGCTTTCATAATTTGGTGTTACAATAGAAATTTGCGATGCTAAATAACCAACAGTCCATTTATATATTTTTTTAAAGCGTTTAAATATTTCCATAAAATTTAGCGTAAAAAGTTTAGTTGCATTTGCATTGTAGACAATAGCCATGTGTAGAGTCGGACACAAAACTGTACCCACATCAGGTGAGCTGAAACCTAATTGTGATGGCAGTCATGTTGGGAACTCTGCATGAAAACGCTTCACAGTTAGAGACGAGGCGATATTTCTGAATGGCTTTTGTTCTTGACTGTACAATGAGGCCGCGATATGATAAATAGCGAGATTGATACGTAAAACCTAATTATAGCTGTTGACACGTGTATTTTATGCATGGGATCTTTTATGAGCCTCTGTCATCACAAAAATTATATTACTACCTACACGTAGAAAAAAGAGATAGAATATAATATTTAACGATTCTTGTAGATTAAAAAACCGATTTGATTAAGTCGGATTATGGCTATTAGTGAACCGATCAGGTTTAAACCGTTAGAAAAAAAATATCGAAGCAAAAACAGCTATATTAATATTATTATTTAGATTGTCATATAAAACTTGGAATTTCTTTTTTTCTATTTTCAATAATCCAATAATACAGGTAACATTTAAATTATCGGATAAAATACATTACAATCAAAACTTGTCAACAGATTATGTTAATTTCCTTCCTGCGTTTAATTTTTTTCGCTACAAAATGTTATGCCATAAATTATAAAACGAATAAACTTTAAATTTGAAAATGGAAGTGTTGAATTCTCTATTTAAAAACATGATGAAATTCAAATTAAGGGCACGAGCTTATCATAACTCTCGTGCTATACCTACACACTTCTTACATATATTATCATATGAATTAGACATATTTTTTATCATCGGTGCGTGTAAAAAGTGTGCATAGGTAAGACGTGTGCGGTGATTTGCATACCGGAGCCCTAAGTGTAAACAAGTATTTCCATGCCGTATCTAAATTGTCAATATGTAAACATACTCTAATGTAATAGTGGATCATATTTCAGATAAATCGTCTTGAATCATTATACCCAATAAAAATACGAGTATATACAGATGTATGTACTTGTGAATGTTAAATACTCGGGTAAGGAAATTCGACGTTATCCCATCTGAGGAAATCCTTTCGTACCTTCTCTCTTGCCTGAGAATACAAAAATATATTATACCAATATTTAGTACGAGAAACATTTGTACTCAATCTGTAAGCTTATAGTTGTCGTCGGCAAGTGTTAGAATTAAAAAGCACTGGCATTTAAATGTTAGTAAAAATTGTGTAAAATAGCGCTAAGTTGTTATTAAAAAACGTCCTTTGAATCTGTTAACACGCAGCTGAAAGATACTCCTCTAGGATTATTAACGCAACAAAAGGATATAAAATGCAAATATGTGCAAAAAATGTAGTTACCAAAGTACATTTCAATATATGCAGACGTGTGCCCTTAGATAGACTTAGGGACACACATCTATTGACAATAATTTCCATACCCAAAACGTAACAGTATTGTATTGTAGATTGCTAAGAGGAAGACATTAGGAGACACATTATGAGACACGGAGTATCACGCGACACAGGTAATGTGTCTCGTGCGGCCGAAATGTATGCAAAACATCGCACTGATCATGATTTGCATTTAACGCCTCGATTTCTATGATCACTATAAATTCATTGTGAGAAAAGGCATTTGGCTTTTACTTGTGACAAGGATGTTATGCTAATATTAGCATTTCAACAGGACACGCTCGCATTGAAAGTAGTTTAAAATAGGATTAAACATACACTGAATAATGGATTTATACTTAGCATTTCTTAGATATTAATTTACTTTATGAATAGATTTTCTTTCACTTATAGAGAATTGTATATTAATCAGTGTACAGAAAAGGATAATACACAAACGTTACGTCGTAATTGATAATTTAAACCAGACACAGGCTTCGCTAACCAGATGAGCTGTAGCGAATGCAGTAGCATCGCCGCTAATAGTAATTATTTCCGATAAAAAAAGAAGAGAAGTAACAGATGCATTGGATGTATGCAATCAATCGATGATCCATGTGAAATAACTTAGATACATAAAAACTGCGTAAAACCTTAAAACATTATAGCTATTCCAGTGGAATAGGATACATTAAGTATTGTCATTGCTCCGTATGTATAGTTAATAATGACAGGAACTCTACGTTCTAGCTAGAAGACGTAATGTTGCTATCGAATTAATAGAGACAACACTTTAATATCTACGATAATTATTCAATTAATGACAAGAAAGGCATCAAAAAATGTTCCAATGTGATATTTGCAAAACAAAAAACGGAACGTAATTGAAATTATGGCAGACCTAGTTGAATCCAATAAAGCGATACAGTTTAAGGTTTGATAATTCTTTTTAGAATTTTTATTGGTTATTGTGCACGATCTTATAAATATAATCATATTTTTTTAGAAACTCGTATTAAAACTAGTCATATTTGTTTTTAAATGTTATCTAAGTTTTATAAAAAAAAATTAAGGAATACAAAAACAAAAAAAAAAACCATTTACGACCACGATACGGTCTACATTTAAAATAAAGTATGGTAGATTTTTATTGAAATTAAATAATTGACATTATAGATTAAGGCTGATGATAATGATATTCAAATAGCTTTTAATCACGAAAGTTTATCACGGAAGCGGATAAAAGCTGTCCTATGTTAGTTTAAAAAATATCTAGATTAACTATTTCTAATTGTCGTACTCATAACGTTTACATTTAATTTCTGCTTGGATTTTTTAAAGTAAGAACCATAAATATCGTTTTAATGTTGGCTTCTGCCAAGGTGCACACTACTGTAGAGAATAAAAAATTAGCTTACAATACGTTGTGTTTAATGAAATAAACACCCATCTATATGAACGTATGGAAATAAGTTGCAAGTGTAAATGAGCGAGGTCTAGAAACCCTATCGATGTAGTCACTTCTAGGGCTTCGCAAATTACCTAGTCAGCCTAATTAAATACACTATAATTACTTAATGCAATCAGCTCAGTATCGCGCTTGCAATGCCAGACACTAAAATAGATATGCTATTAATAAGTATTTTCTCGGTAGAATAAAGCCACTTCAAACAGATTATATCACTGTTTCTATTTCTTTCGTTTTGTTTCGTTTGGAGCGACGGAAAGATATATATATATATATATATATATATATATATATATATATATAACTTGAACAAGGGCAAGACCATGCTACATTACAGAGGAATTGGGCCGGCATGACCGGGGACTACTCGCTCACATGACACAGGCGTAAAGTGACACCTTCCGTGTCACGTTATGTTCGGTTTGTGAGTAGCCGCTGACCCATTGGAGGGGAGGAGGAAAGGAAGACAACGCGACGCGTTTGCCTCCATATACTGTTCAAAAGAAAAAATAACATTGTTAGTAAAAGTGTTATTCTAGTGGTATTACCAAGAAAGAAAAAAAACATTTTGTAATACCACATACGTGTTATTAAGCATTAAAATTTACTAATTTTATTGCTTGCTTAGGAGTAGTTTTTTGACCAATGACAGCAGATAAAAACCTGTCCAAGACGAAGAAGTTTCTCATCCTATAAATTATTTCCTTAATCCACATATTTGTTTAAACGTTATAAATAGCAGATTTAGTTAAACTTGCATAATAACTACTCACGTTAAGTATGTCAAGTAAGTACTATTGTAATAAAACATATCTTACTTAGAGACTGACTTATATCGCCACTTACACAAGTTCAATAAGTAGATTTAGCGATAAACAGGTCATCAATAGACGGAAGATTATCTTATTTGTTTACATAGCGATTTAGTTACTAATTGGTACCTATCTTTAGAAAATGTCTTTATTTTTCGTTACTAAAAAAAATTAACAACATTACTTCTAATATTATACTTTTTTAGGTTGGTTTGCTTTTGATTTTTTACGTATTTATCTAATTTGATCGATTCTACCTTTTACAATAAAAATTACGTAAGCCACGTGTTCGAAATAATAATCTGTAAAATCAAACGCAACAAATCAAATCTAATTCTTTTTTTTTATTTAATGTATTTAAAATAAATACATTAAACAAAGAAAATAGAAAATATATTAAAATTATGTTTTATAATATCACGTATATTATAAATTAAATATATATCGATCGATAATCGGTGAGCAGACGATCTCCGCGCAGTAGCCAGTCCGGGATGTTTGCGATCGATCGTCTTGGCGTTCTATCTCTCTTTATATATTTTTTTTGTTTGACGCGGGAAAACGCAATTACGCGCCTTCACCGGCCCTGGGTGGGGTCCTGTGGTGTGTGGGGCTCGCGGCACATGATAGTGCCGAATAACCACGAAAACCACCGCGAGTGCCGTAAGTGGCGCCTTTGGTGAGGTGCCCCGGAACAAGGATCCTCCTCGGTTCAATTGGCTTCGCCCGGGTTC
Organism: Eumaeus atala; assembly: GCA_017140195.1. NCBI lineage: Eukaryota > Metazoa > Arthropoda > Insecta > Lepidoptera > Lycaenidae > Eumaeus > Eumaeus atala. Next base: position 513,299 of record JAFELO010000387.1, on the reverse strand, counting down.
ACCTCAGGCTACTGAGCCCCACAGCCACGACAAGGCCTGAACCATGGTGGGGAGCCTATCCCTCACTTAGCTTAACAATACTTATAGGCACCTTGTTTATAATCGCGACAAAGCTACGGCAATACATTTACACCTTTGTAAAATTAAGTATATTTGCATTAACTTGAGAACTAAACATGATCTAGATGGGCTGGTTTCGACCCCACTACGCCGAAAGAAATTTTATGTATTTCATGCGTATGTATTTTACAAAGTTTATGCATTTAAATATGTTTAGCTAAAGAAATGAAAATACAAGTACATTGGTGCCTACATATGTACGCGTGCATGCACACACTTTCTTGAGTATGGTTTATAGTATAACAGTTTGACGGATTTTTATCAAGAGATATATTGTCAGACTTAAGGAGTACAAAAAATATAATTAACAATAGACATTTGTTAGGAATATTGGAACGCAACCATATTAGTACATGTAATTGCCATAAGTGGCGTTTTTTTTATATATGCTTTCACTGTACTGAAGAACTTGTTCAACAAAGGAAGCCATTTAAATTAACATTCTATTTTAATAACTACCACTGTTCCACAATTTCCCTGCAATAATACATTGTTTATTTTAATTACAAATTCACTCTTTGACATGTGTCCTCTATTGACAAATCAATGGCCGTCAAAATCGAGTGTCGCCATTCCAACGTTTGGGTAAATGTAAATTTATTGATTGTTAATTAACAATAGCACGTGTGACCGGCCGGAGTGGGGTCCGGCGCCGGAGTATCCGGTGCGAACCCGTGTCCATCACTCCGTCGCCATTGTCTCATGAGCATTGTGACGTGTGAACTCTCCGCAACTATCAATAGTACCGCGGCGCGCTATTGTCTATACTTGCTTATGTTTCATTTGCCTATAATCATCAGCTGCAGAAATTTTAATATATAACATTTTATATTGAAACAAAACCTACTATAAAGGAAGAGGCAGTCCCGTGCTGCATTGGAGCCGAACAGACGTTGCTCATCGATTTACGCAATCATCGCCGCGAAGTAAGAGAATGTCTTGTTTCGAGCGTTTTGTGTGTCCACGTTGGCAACAGTTCTGCATAACAAATTAGTCTATTCTATTTTGTATTCTATCTATGAGCGTCGATGGGCAAAAAAAAAACAAAATTTGAATCCAATTAATCAATAGACTGTCTAAAAACTAATCTCATTCTAAGCTACGAATGTTATTCACGGCATGGTGCAAAAACAATAAAGGCAAGGAGTCCGTACCGGCTTAGGGACTTTGCTGTAAAAATTTAACAGAAGTCATGTACCAAACCTACTCTTATCTGAAAGGCCGGCAAAACACCTGCACAACTTCCATTACTGCGGGTGTCTGTGGGCAGCGGTAGTTACCTACTGCCCGCTCGTTTTCTCCTTATCCTATAAGAAACAACATTTTGTTTTGGGGTCAACTTTATATTATAAAAAGTAATTTTTAAAGCGGAGTTATAACTAGAGGTATTTCTATTTTTTTGTGATTTAGAATTTGCGTGGTTATCACAATGCGCCACATATCTCATCGTTCTGTTAGACAACTAGTAAGCTATAACTTAAATGTATTTAATTATAATAATGTCTTTTATATAATATACGGCCATTTATGTATTTATATTAGTGTTACACCCGCATCCGACTCAGTTGGACCTAGCCAGTTGGTTTTGAGGTAGGTATGTATATGAACCCCACCATGGTTCAAGCCTTGTCGTGGCGGTGGGGCTTAGTACCCTGGGTTGAGCCCAGGCGGAGCCAATTGAACGGAGGGGGATTTTTGCACCCCTCTTATAAGAAGAGGGGGCTATAAGATCAGGAGGAGAAATCGCTCTTATAAGATGGGACCTAAGAGCAACAGGAGGTGGTGCTTATGCGCACGGGGCAAGGGGCGTGGATGGGAACCTCATCCCATTGCACTGTCCCAAAGTCGGTGGGGTTGCCTGTAGTGCTGGGCACCCCATCTGTGGGGGTAGAGTTGGTTCCTTAGGGGGCTGACTAGCCATCGATGTGCCCTGATGATTGATGTTGCGGGGCACCTCAACAAGGGCGGCACTGGCGGCACTGCACTCGCGGTGGTTTTTGTGGGTATTCGGCACTACAATATGCCGTGAGCCCCACACTCCACTGGACCCCACCCAGGGCCAGTAAAGGTGCGCAAATGGGTTTCCCCACGTCAACAAAAAAAAAGGTATATAAAATATAAAGCCCCTTTGGAATTTATTAATATTATATTTTATTTATAGAATCGGACATACAAAAATAGCCTGAAATAGCCTGAGCGGGGTGGGGCTAGCGCTTTGGCGCTTCCGCTCGGGTGCTCCAGGTTTGATCCTCGCCATGCACCAATGAGTTTTTCTAACAGTTTCTGAGTGCTGAGTGAAGGAAGACATCGTAAGGAAATCCGGATTCATGTCGAATCTGACCTCATATAGGCTTGGGCCTGGTTCTCCATCTGGGTTACAGAAGATTACCTCGCTCTGTGTAAAAAAACTGGCGCCCTCGCGAAAACCCCTAGATTTGGCAGCCCGTCCCGATATCATCTGATATACAAATGTAATAAAGCTAGGAAGAAGTTAGTATCGGGCAAACGAGCAATTCGTGTCAAATTGGTGATTATAGACGCCTGTTGACATTTACTTCTAGTTATGCATCGGTAAACTCAATGTTACACCACGTTAACTAGCTAATATTATCATCTTTTCAACATTTTTGTCATTTATGATTGGTATTTTGAGGTCCATGACATGCAGATGCAATGCTGTAAAGACTATCACAATACCGAAAGTGATAATAAATAAATGGACTTCAAGGTAAATACTTCAGAAGTCATTACAATAAAACCACTTTTACGGATTTTATAGCGGTTTATTAAGTTATTTAACTAGCCCGACCTTTCGGAAGCTTTACAGCAGCCATGGTCACGGGTGGATGGAACCAGTCCAACCGTGACCATGGTTTTATTGTAAGAAGTAACATTCGTACACTGCATTCGCCTAAACTTAAGACATCAATACTTGAGAAGCCCACAATTTATAGACGAATTTCGCATATGCAACTAAAAATTTTCACAACTGGAAAAAAAAATCAAAAGTATACCAACACTAAGGGTTGCTTTCATAGCTTACATAAAACAATTACTTGTTCTTTGTTTAAGCTCTTACTACATACACGCTTCTTATTGACTACTTATATTTAACTGCAACATGTGATACCAAAATACTCTCCTTATTTGTCGACTTAATGCCTAAGAACTATCCGGAAATTCAGTAGGAACCTTTAAAGTCATTGAAAAATGGGAGGATAATGTAATTTTCATTAAAAGTACTTATTTTTTCCTATAGCCCACGATTTTGGGTTCACACAGGTTATATTTAATGAAGGGTGATAATTACAAGAGTGTAGTAAGCGACACTTTAATTACAAGTATTTGTTTAATTGCACAAGCCGATGTTTTTGGGCGCAATTCTATAGATTACCTTTACAAAAGGGGAAGATTTACGAGAAGGTAGTAAGCGATAATTTTCATTGCAAGTATTTATTTAGTTGCATAAGCCTACGTTTTTGTGCGCACTTTTACAGGTTACCATTAGAAAAGGGGGAAGAGCTACATGATAATTATACGATATTTTTTATTACAAATATTTGTTTGATTGCATAGCCCACGTTTTTGGGTGCAAATGGGCGCAGGTGGGGTGCACTATCTCCGATCTCGACTTCACGCGTTCCTGACACTTGACCCGTGATACTTCCCACTGATACTGACCGACACATGTTCTTATTATAATAAGTGCCTTATCTATGTAATTTCGGTAGTTTGTTACATAATTTGATAGATCACGCTATGGTTTTTTTTGTTTGTTTAAACTTTTGTGTCCTTTTTGGGGACGGTTTTGTGATATTTCTCATGGAGATTATGATTTCGCATAAAGTGATGGTGATAATTACAATGCAAATATTCTTACTGAGTATAGGATGGAAATGGATATGTTAGTTCTCGGTCTCGGTCTCTCTCTCTCTCTCTCTCTCTCTCTCTCTCTCTCTCTCTCTCTCTCTCTCCCTCTCCCTAAAACGTAATGAATCCATATTGATGTCTTAAGTTTACGCGAATGTTACCCATTACAATATAACTACTTTTACGGATTCTATCGCGGTTTATTTAATTATTTAACTAGTCCGACGTTTCAGGATCTTTACACCGACCATGGTCACGGGTGGACTCAAACCACTCGTGGCCATGGTTGCTGTAAAGTTTAAGCTAAAAGCTGAAAGTAGTTTTATTGTGATAATGAAACTAGCTAGAAAGTGCTACGCCTTACGCGTTTCATGTGTCAAGTAGGTGCGTACAGCAGGCCCTAGCTTATAAAAAGCTATAGCTATAATTGTTTAACAAAATTTTTTTTTTGTTAATTTAAGCAGTTGCGCTACTTGTAAGTAAGTGATCACCAAAGTACATAGACATCCGCAACACCAGTGGTGTCGCAAATGCGTTGCCGGCCTTTTAGAGATAAACAGACTCGTTTTTTATGTGCTTGTCTATTTGTAGACCCGATGTGAATGGCATGGAGTCTCTGATACAGTTCACCGATGTACTGACGCGATGAGGCAAGCGCGGGTATGTTAAAGGAGAACGGGAGAGGTATCACATTCCAGTGGGGTCTACACATAACTGTCCGTATAGTACACTCCCTACTAGCAGGTTATAGAACCACTATAGTATACATTATATATAATTTATGTACAATCACCGATGTTTTAGAAAGACAATTGTGAATGAAATCATGTATCTTGTATTTCTGCAACCAATGCTAAACAATTATTAAAAATAATATTATAAATTTATTTACAATGAAAGTACAATACGAGCATAACAAATACGACATTCGATACTTTAATCATTATTCGTCCATAACCTTCAGTATATAACACACAACTTCATAGGTTCTTTATATTTATGATGAAGCATATAGAATATGTATTAGACCATAAATATAATATATTAACACATAGCAAAAGAAGAATAAATTCTTCATTTTCTATTTATTTTATTATTAATTTAATTCTGATTTTTTGAGATGGTGTAAATTATATTGTGATCAAACGTTTTGGTGTAAAATTGAAGACGGCATGTGTCAAGAAATATCATAAAATCAATTCCAGCAAAAGAAGCCGAATTGATCATATTATGATGTATACTTTATAAAATAAACAAGAATTTCAAATCCAGTAAAGGCTGATAATCTTTCGTAAAATAATATTTGTCTAGATATACCTCAGTTTTTTCTAACATGTCAACAATTTCAAATGGCGAGTGCAATATTTAAGTAATTATGGATTCATTTGTGTAATAAACATTATATTATTTGCTAGAACGTGTACTTCTTTCTCCAGGACGTACTTACTACTGACGGCAATACAGAAGTTAGTACTTATACTTCTTAGGCTATATATCTTCTAGTTTGAGAAGTGAAATACGTAAATGTTTAATATTTATTTATTTTATGCGAGATATGTGTCAGTTTCAGACAGGTTGGACATACTTGTGTAGTAAGTTAGTGCATGTCATCTTCAAACGGTGTTCGGTGTTATGAGCGTGTCGTGAAACGAGCGTCTTGTAATTTAGCGTCACCAGTTAATTGCTGATGATGTGCACAATAGTAAGACTAGGAGGAAGTCGCAGGCACCATACTAGTAGCACTAACACTGTAATAAATATATGTCAAAAACCTCATACCATAATTATTTATTGCGACGAAGTTCTATCGAAACGAAAAAAAACTTACTTAAATGTAATTAATTATCGCGAGCCTAGAAACTCGTATCAGCTGTCTCTATATTTAAAAAGTGAAAATAAAATTATTAAAAGGAAACATCGTAACATTATATAGATTAACAAATATTTGGCAAGTATAGAAATCGTTTAAAAAATCATAAACAAGTCATACCATAAACTAAGCCAGACAATGAACTAACTGTACATAATAAACCATAGAATACGATCTGCTAATGTCTTATTTATGGGGGTTTGTATGTCGAACACACAATTTTCACATGCTTATCCCCTATACCTGAGACGCTACAGATTTGCACTACTTTATAGATTTAGCCGACTTTGTAAAGTATTAGAGGTGCCACATACCCTTAATACAACTGAATAAATGAATAAATGTATTAGTATACCCAAGATGTTCTTATGGCGACGTAGGGTAGGAACACCTGTTTGTGAACATAAGAAAATTTGTAATAAAAATCAATAGATATTTTTATATGTGTAAATATTTTATTTCACATTTCATACCCTATTGCTTACATATTTATTAATAGTTTTAATTTAGTCAATACGTAAACTATAGAGCAAATGTAGATCTGTAAATTAATAAAACGTAAATTTTAACGTTTTGTAAATATACAAGTAATCACGCCAGTTATCCTGTCTGCATTGTAAAAATCAGGGTTTCCTAAATAATTTACAAAAAACATTTAAAGTTAATTAAAATTTAACTCGTCGTGCTTCAGTTCAGATATACAGATGAAACCACGTTGACATTATAATATTATTTTATATTAAAACGTGCGGGCATTATTTCCCCAAACATTTCTATTTCTTACTAGTTCTTCGGTGTCCGTTTGATTTTTTACGGTTTCCGAGCGAGTAGTTTGTATCGGTATGATTTTAATACACATTTAGATACCCATTTAAGCCGTACACCGAGTATGGCGGATGTACCTTTTACGGGGCCGTATAACATGTCAGAAATGGTTATTTTATGGTGGCCGCGTCAGTAAGGGGACGCGAAGATTTGCTGTCATAACATTTTGAGTTAGCGATCCATCTTAGAAAGCGTGTTAAATGCATGTACAACTTAACTCAACATGCTATAACTATTAAGTTCTATATGTCGATGATTGTTTTTATTGTTTAGGAAACAAAGGAGCCGTGACCAGATGGTTGTCGACTACTGGCGTTTATAGACATATCGATGTTATTGCTGTGTAATGTTTCCATCGGAAAATAATGCTAATCTTTGTAGTAAGTTTCTCCCTGGCCATGATAATAATAGTTAAACTTGCTGTTACAAATACCGTCATATCGGACTCTCCCATCTGCGGGACGGATCGCCAGTCCCCAGATGCATTAGTGCGCAGCACTCATTGCAATCCGATGAAGCTGTTGGGCTTCTCTTCGCTTCCACAACCTAAGTTCAGGTCCGAAAAAAAAGTTTGTGCATATAGGATAATCTATACTAATGTTATAAATATGAAGACTTTGTTTGTTTGAATGTATTAATCTCAGGAACTACTGGGCCAAGTTGAATAACTTTTTTTGTGTTAATTAGCCCATTCGCTGAGAAAGGTTCTAAGCTTTATGCTATAACGCCTCGACTGATAACACTGGAGTTACGAGAGTGAAACCACGGGGTGAAGCTAGTAACGAATAGTCACGTCTTTTATTCTTTAAATTACGTCACAATAGTAAGGTATATGATTACGCCCGTTTCTTATGTTCTGACTATCGATGTATTAACTACAGGAGGTCGAATGTTGACATGTTTCGAATGGAAATGATGTCGATATTCCACATTCAGTATCCAAAGACGCTAATACAAATAAAATTTAAAAACCATAAGTCATCATGATTCAAGTCATCCGTTGTTGAACAAAAATCGTATGGTCTGCTATGCTATATACAGCCCGGTCATATCAAGAGACCTCACTTGAATGTGATGCCCTTCCCCGTTCCCTTGTCTCCTCCGTGCTTAACCCGTTGCTTCACAACGTCATCTGAGCAGTCCATCCGTGATAATGGTTGCCTGTGAAATATCAGGATAGTTAAATAATTAAATAAACCACGGTAAAATTCGTAAAAGTAGATCTGATGTAATGAGTAACATTTGCGTAAACTTAACACATCAATACGAGACAGTGTTCCAAATTATTGATCTACCCTTTGTTTGCTTGTTTACTTTCTTATAAAAGTAGTCTTCCAGCGACTTTCTACACTCAAATATATCCACTTTTATAATTGGGGGAAGGTAGGAGGGAAAGATATCTGCATAAGTGTAGCCATCCTTGCCTCCGAATTTCCAATGAGCTACCGCAAATTCAATATGGCACATCTGTCACTTGCTGAAATGTGAGCGAGGGTGCAATGCATATATTAACTTACCTCGTCCTTACACCAACTACACGCACTAACCAAATTTTGATATGCTTTTATTATTTGTTCGCAAACACGTTCGTTACAGAGCAAACATTATTAATCCTCTATTGAAATTCTACAGAAATTATCCCGAAGAAGTCAACCAAATTGTGATTTCTCAAAACCCTTCCAGGTGACATAAACCTCAAACGAAACTCACATTTAGGATCACTTGTATTGGGTACATTTGGCCATGTACCCACCGTATTAACTTTACCCTACATTAACAAGTAAAGTTATTCATTTCTTGTGTAGAGATTAAAGTTTACCGTTCAATAATTTCGGCGGGGGGTTAAGAAATTATATAAATATATCACTTTACAATATAGAAAGCAGAGTTTGGCACATTGTGGTACCAATCAATGGTGGCCTTGCTTTGCACTATGGTTCTCAAACTTGTAAATAAAAAAAAATCCTATAGAGAGCGAATTGAACATTAGAATAGGACCTACACAGAAAACATTCGCTGTTTATACAAGCACAAGGCAAATATTTTCATACTAGATAACTACCTGACTGCCTCGTAGTGTATTGGCATATCTGTATTCGATTACAGTTTTGAGGATCCGGGCTCGAGTCCCGGGTAGGACCGCAGTGTTATTGGGATTTTGAAAATTTTTTCATTCAAATTTCATTCAATTCATTCAAAAAAATATATTACAAAGCTGGAAAAGGGAAAGAAATAATTTTGTTGAGTGTGATTGCTTTATTTTTGAATGTTTGGGAAACGCTATCTTAATCCTTCGAATAATTTCACGCTAGATGAACAACGTTCAAAACACTTTGAGGTCCATTAATACTGAGATGTTTCGCCCTAACTTCATACACAAATAATAATAGTTCTACCAATATCATAAATGTGAAAACGGACGTCTCAGAAGCTTTACAGGACCCATGATCACGGGTGTACTGAGGTGGCAGATGCCCTGATGTCATAAATTATTAAAAGTATCCGAAGAATTATAATTATTTAGTTGTTCCGATTAACGCAAACAGTACTTTTAATGTCTTGCTGAAGTGAGGTGTTATGTTTAGTGTTTGATTGCATTGTGTTTATCACTGGGTCCCAAGCAGAGGGAGGAACACAACCATCTTCTCTATTGAAATCTGGATGTTTTCTTTAAACTTTAAATAGCCTCACGGGTCATCTTTGGAAGGAAGCGGTTTAGCACCGATCGAAAGCCTCTAAAACGTCGGGCTAGTTAAATAATTAAATAAATCGCGATAAAATCCGTAAAAGTAGCTTCATCGTAATAGTATTCAGTCAATCAAATTCTCAACTGTTATATTTTTATACTTACGAGTACATTTCTTTAGTAGCACCTCTGACACCTCGATGTTGAATTAGTCGCTGTAACAGAAGTGAACTTGTTGCGCGGAGACGGTCCGGGTAGCGGGAGGTTGCACACTGCATACAAGTACGATATAATACACGACGCACCGAACATTGTTACATGTCTTTGTAAAAATCTTGAGATTTACCAAATGAATTGTGGTAAAAGTTCGAAATGACCCACGACCGCTGAACAGTTTGGGCTAGGTACTCACCACCGTTAGGAGTAGGTAACTCTTAGAATATACTATAATTTGGGTATTTACAGCAACTCTACTGCTGTAAATACTCGTACGTGCTGTGCAACTGCACGTACGGCCAGCCTAAACCCCTACCTCCTATAACATCATTCGAGCGAGGAGTATCATAATACGATCAGAGGCTCGACACCGTCACACTGTAAAAATCCTGACCACACGTACAAAAAGATTCGAGTTGACTTTCTTAATACGTACGGCTAAGCTGTGGAATTTGCTTTCCGCTTCCACGTTTCCTAACACCTACAATCTAGGATTATTCAGGACATTGACATTCTAGGCAAGCGTGCTCCATCTTCGACCACGCCATCGCTTTCCATCAGGTGCTGGTGCGGTCAAACGTAAGCTTATTAATTATAAAAAAAAACAAGAAAGAAAACATTAAAAGATTCACATCATACCAATAGTGTATATTTTAACGCCTTTTAATCGATAAACGTTATAAGGCAAGCTGCGAAGCGATTAGTGCTTATAACGGCTTCAACTATTCACGTAAGAACAATGTAGTATATTTGTTCATAATTATCACCCTGTCTATATTGGTACGTGAAAGTTCGACGTGAAAGTTTTTAAAGAAAACATTAGGGGTGTGACACACTGCAGGCAATAATTAAGGCGTATTCAGACTTTGATCGGAAACTATAAATAATAGGAGCCGGATCGGACCGGATCTCTATTGTGCAATTATTAAGTTCGACAGGAACCCTTTCCGATCGAAACTCTTTAATAACAAGTCTGGGATTTCTTTGCCACAGATGGGAGATTACTTACGCTTATTTCTAGTGAAACGGAATTTGGGCATTTCTTAACATGATTAACATTATATACTCAAAGATGTAGATCTTGTGATCAAAGATAAGATGTAGATAAGTGTAGACTTATAATATGATACATAATATCTTTCTTCATTTGAACGCACTAATCTCAAGAACTAATAGCTCTGATTGAAAAAAATTTTTTTGACTAGCCCACATATCGAGGAAAGCTATGAGTAATATATCAAAACGCTGCAACTAATAAGACCGGAGTCACGAAGGTAAAACCGCATGACGATGTTAGTATAAAATAAACATACAAAGCCTTGGTTTTCAATAAAATGAAGTTCAACTGTGAACGAATATTAACTGATGGTGTTGATTATGATTTAACAAAAATCCTCTAAATGTAAATCGACTGTAGCACATAAACAAGAAAATAAAAGAGTTTTCTACTATTAATATTAACTGTGTCAAAGGAGGTGATAACTTAACAGTTTGTTAGTCTTCTCTGAAATATAGAAAAAAAACAATGCTTTAAAAATGTTTAAAATCGTATGACTAAGATTTGGCGGCAATAACTGGAAATAATTGGTATTAACTATCGACATTATAAATTTTAGTAGTGAGCTTACAAATGATGATGATAATTTTTGTATTGTAAAAGGATATATCACAAGCTGACATTCTTCTAAATAAAACGATAGGATGTTAAACAATATCAATAGTTATGAATTGTATTCAGAAATCCGATGTCTGTCTAACGGTATTCGGATTTATATATTTTAAAGCCGTTTTATTGAACGCATAAAAGAAAAAAAATAATCGACCTTAAAATATAGGAAGAAAAAACTGTTACAATTAGAAACTTTTTGTTCGACTTTTGAATTAAAAGAAAAAAATCTTTTAGTGACAAAAATAAGGGACACAATGAGTGACACGTCAGGTTAGGGGTTGATGTTTTTTCGGAGTCCCCTTCGATAGTGTTGGGTGACACCGGTGATTGCGATTTTTGACGGAGGCCCATTGTCGTTTGGAGCAACACAAAGCCGACGGATCATCTTGCATAAATTATCGGATGCGTATTAGAGAACATGAATATTCCCACCTTATTATTACTTTAGGAAACCAAAATGGCGGCTATTAATGATCAGGTGTTGCAGAAAGTGCAATCATTTGGATTTTATTCGCAAAATTATAAGTTCTGGGAAGGATAGCTACAATTTTGTAAATTTTAAATGAAATTTTGTGTTGATGTTTAAGTTTACGCCAATGTTACAAATTACAATGAAAATTTAATAAAAAGCGATAAAAGCTTCACGTCTTTTATAAGTATTTCACGTAACCTATTTAACTATCCGGACGTTTCGATTCAAAATTGATTATAACTAACTGCTATAAAATCCGGAAAAGTGGTTTTGTTGTAATGTAATTTCAATGCATAAAGATGACCAAACAGAATACGTATGGAAAATACAAAACTCATTACACTCTTCTGCTATGCTACACTATCTTTTGTGAAGGTGTGCTATCATTTAACTCGTTTTATCCACTTACCACTAAATGATAGCAAACCTTTCATGCTGTTGCTCTGTGAGTCAGGTGTATGTCCCCAGTTATATGAAATTCTTCTTGATAGCTCAAACCGATTACAAATTACTATGGAAGCAAGTAAAAACAAAATATCCGTATCACTCGTAACGAAACACTGACAATCCGATGTTTATCCCCCTCCCCCCTCTGAGGCGAAGTGGACAAATTTACGACACCCTGTACATAATAAATCATTTGCCACGGCGACATTTTAAATACATTTTTATATGGGAGAAGTTCAGAGGCAAAATTTATAAGTAATTTACGAATAAATCTTCCTAAGGTAGGGGACTTTTTTATCTTACACTATGTAAGGAGGCTATTAACGTCGTGTTCCGATAATTGTCACACATATTTTAAAATACCCTCCGTCCTTTTGTATATTTTTTAATTCCGTTCTTATCAAAGTAAAATGAACAATTGCACAAAATAAAATAAATTTTGAATTTAGATTCAATTTTTTTTTTTTGATAGACATTTTTTTTGTTACAGAAGGTGAGTACGAGGCAGCAAAGGCAAGTTCTTCACATAAAGTTTTATTTGTAATAAAAATAAAATATTCTATTTCCGAAACCCTCTAACACATAGGTACATCATAGAATTGCTGTTACTATCATATATCTCCATGGTCACTGTATTATACATTCATGGAGTAAATTCTACATAACATAAAAGTATTCATAAAAATGACAGCATTGAAATTTGCGATTCACTTGACAATCTTAATATTCTAATTTAAAGAGATCTATACATTTGATTACAATAAAAATACTTTTACGGATATATTTAATTAAATGTAGTAAACGGATGCGTGTATTCTATTAAATTTAAAGAAACTACAGTTAAATCTACGTTTCTTATAGAAAAAGAAAATCCCAAAAAGTTGTCTGTCTGTCTGTGTGTGATCGATTTCCCCATGTCTACTGTGATCAGTATACCAGATTTTTCGCCAATGGTTAGAACAATTTCCAAGGAAGGTTTCAGTGTAATATAATTCGTATACAATAACTCCAGTATGTTTCACTAGCGACACCCGCTAGTGAAACATATTTTTTTCGCGGTTTCACCCACGTAACTCCGGTCCCATTAGCTTATAGCCCAGTATAACATCGAGGATGCTCCACGGCTGATTGGTCGCGTGTATGTGTGTCAGTGGGGTCGATGGTGTAAAACAATAACGCTTCCTGCACACCAGATGCATTCATAGGTGTCGGCCCATTGTTCATGATGGACATTGTTCGCACAATGAAGATGGCAGCCCTGATTATTATAAATGACCATCACTTGCTGGACGATAGATTATACATTATTTATGTGTGCTATATTGTAATGCTATATATAATTGTGTAGTGTGAGCATGGTAAGAGGCAATGCCACGCTACACCGCAGCGAAATTGGCCCGGTGCGACCGGGATAGTGCATTTCGCCCACATGTTAACGGCGTAAGGTTCATGGGCGTTGGCAGTCGTAAAAAAGCTTTGATTGCTGATTGTCCTCCTGTACTATAAAAAATAGCATATGAGCCGAGCTAACCATACCTATAAAAATCCGACCTAAACCGATTCTGAGAAAATCAGGCACATACAGACTGACAGTTTTTGGGGACTGCAATAAGTTACATGATTAGTAAATAGAACTACTTTTACAGATTTTATCGCGGTTTACTTAAATATTTAACAAGCCCGACATTTCATAAACTTCACAACAAGCATGGCCACGAGTACACTCGTCCGATGAAATTAAACTGCGAACCTTCGCGATGCAAGTATAAATAATAAAATAAACCGCGATAAAATCGGTAAAAGTAGTTCTATTCTGATGAGACACATTCGTGTAATGTCTTAAGACATTAACACATGAACCAGCTTAAGCAGACTCTGTTTTATATAAAAGACCAGCAGCGCATCTCGATTTCGTCCGCGTGTCTGCGCGCTGTCTAGCATTAGGAGAAGGTTTTCCATATATGCTGATATACGTACACATTTATTTGTAATCAAAAGCTCGAAGACAAAGTTTCAATGTTTCTAAATTAAAAAATGAGGAACTCCCATGCTGACGTATATATGAAATGTCAACCACTGTTTCACCCCTTAGTGTTGGAATATCTATAAATTCCTAAACACGTACATTGTTACAATAAAACTACTTTTACGGATTTTATTGCGGTTGATGGACTGTACCCGTAACCGTGGTTGCTGTTGAGCTTCTGAAACGTCGGGCTAGATAAATAATCAAATAAACCGTGATAAAATCCGTAAAAGTCGTTTTATTGTAATGACTAACATTCGCGTGATCTTAAGAAAAAAAACTGCCACAGCTTTGCCAGTAAATAGCAGGCCCGGGTGATAGATAAACTCAAACTTTTCTAGAGAATCGCTCTATCCATTAGTGAAAATTGCATGAAAATCCGTTCAGCACATTTTGAGAAAATCGATCACATACAGACAGAGAGTTAGGGACTTTACTTTATAATAGGTTTAGATAATCACTATTTTAGTTCAAGTTTTGTGTTTTAGAGGATTATTTGGCAAAAAATATTTCTAGATTACTCTACTCGTTCTTCTCATCCACGAGATCCATGTATGATCTCCATCCTAGTCCAAATAATTCATTTCAGTTGGTATCGACACCAAACTACACAGTTACCACACAAATCTATAATGCATATTTACTAATACTTAAATAATCAAAAATTATTAGCAAAGTTTTAAACGTGTGTTCAAAAGGTGTGTACCTAAACCATTGGATATACCTAAAAAATATAAATTTGCAACTAAATGACTACCGAATTAAATACTTCAATTTGGTTTTTTTTTATATATTCAGTAAAATACATTTAAATATTCAGTAAAACAATAAAACATTTTTAACTAAATTTAAATTCCTTTAGATATATACATTTTTTTTAACATACACCTTTTTTATTAGACGTATTGCGTAAATTGGTGACAGCTATGCGGTCGTGTTTCGGGCAGTTCGAGACCGCCGGTGACCTATTGGAGGAGAGGAGAAAGGGCAAGGCATCTTCAAGGCATTACAACAATAATGTTAATTTCTATGGGCGTCGGTAGAGCTACGGGAATTAGTCAAATGTCTTCAATTTCTCCTTTACCCCTCCATAATAAAAACTTCTGGTACCTACACTGACTCACTGGTGTGGCTATGGTAATAGATTCAAAAAAAATTATATTATCTATGGAATTTACAGATATATTTCCGTTAAGTAAAGCATGCAATTAGATATAATAAACATGATTATGTTTTAGACAATTGAATAACTGCAAAATATGATAATGATGCCTTGTTATCATCAATGGTAATCAACAAAAATAATAGTCTCTTAATAAATATAACGATACAACCTCACATTGCAATAATGATAAAATTAGACATCATTAGTGAGTACAACGCGAAAGGCAACGTTTACATTAGCATGCGCAAACGGTGAAGCCAGCGAAGCCGAGGGAAGTCGAGCGAAGCAGAAAAAGCGCGGCCCGCCTCACTTCTCTATGAAATCATCCCTACTTAGGCAATCACGACAATGCGTAATGACAATCATTAGTCGCCATAGCCATACGGTAATTGAGTTTATTTTACAATTTCTTCGTGTATTTTTATTTGCTGCATAATGAAATTGCGAAGCCGTGCTCAGTGGTCTGTGAGACGTTTTATTCTTGATTGTACTTCGTTTCAACTATGGTATACTGGTGTAATATGCCTAAGTATATTTTTGGTGACTGCTGACATCCGTAAACGCATGATAATTTAATCTACTACATGTATCTCGTCAACAAAAATATAGTTTTGGGAACAACAAGTTCCCAAAACTATATTTCTTTAACCTTAATGGATAATCCGGCCATGTTATTTACGGGCGACGATTTGCTAGTATAATTATAAAGACGCTGTGCCGCCCACTAGGTGGCAGTCGCATTGCAACCGAAATGGAGCGGCGCGAATGAGAATCAGCATTATATATCCATTACTCGGTGATAAAGAATAATTATTGAAATATTATCTTCTGTATTATTTTGTCGTGATACAGATGTTAGTGGGCAAGTTTAGACCTTCACAATTGAGTAAATCCGAAATTTCTTACCACAATGTTTACTCTACACATTCAAATAATTAAAAAAGAAACACCAAACATAATATAAAGTAAATAAAATAATATTGCTCTAGTATCATTAGGTACGTGTCACTGGAGCAACAAAAACAAACCTAACAACATTTCATACGTTGATATCCTGCAAGCCGTACGTTCAAATTATTGCACCGAAACGATTACGCACACTGTAATACTGTACAACATTGAAATAATTATAATTATTCGGGTACTTTTAGTACATTATGACATCAGGACATCTGTCATCTCAGTCCGCCCATGACCATGGTTGCTGTAAAGCTTCTAAAAAGTAGGGCTAGTCAAATAATTAAATAAACCGCGATAAAATCCGTAAAAGTAGTTTTATTGTAGTGAGTAACATTCGCGTAAACTTAGAACATAGACACTGTAATGGGATACATGGAGCCCTTCTGTATGTTGGTTCATATAAGGAAAACACAGGTTTAATCCAGAGACAAACTCACGACAATCTATCACCTACGAGGAGCGGTTAACTCTCTACATATAATTTAAAGCCATTAAAGACATCTGCAGGCCCCAGCAATGAGCTCAACTTACTTGGGATGCGCGGCGTCCCTCTGGTGCCCTTTTTTGTGTTACGTGCGGGGGTGACTTTTTCCAGCAAGGGGTGAAAGCGTGGGGTGAAATGTACTTGTTTATGGCTCCTTGTTCTTGAGTCATATACCGTTTTATGAAAACTCTGTCTTCAATTGCCATGTAGGTCATTATTTTTCGCGCGTTGAAAAACGATTATGGATTCCGAATAACCATAATCGCTTGTATTATTAATGATAATCGCGCGTACCTTATATAAAAGAAATAAAGAATTTGTTGAACTAATCCAATTCTATGGTAGATTAAATCGCTTTATTCACCTAGTTACGTTAGTTCTTAATCTTTGTCCCTGTCTTATCTGTAAACACGTATCGTAAGTAACACAGAAGTTCTAGTATTCCATACAAATGATGTCACAACTTAAATAAAAAATATATTGTTTTATACTATTTCTTAAAAAAAGCATAAACAATATATTTTTTATTTAAGTTATAATATGAATTGCCATCAAGAAGTGACAATACACTCCATCAACTATAAAATGGTGTCACAAATTATTGTTCGTTGAAGTGAAACCCATAAATTGACTGGAATAATCATGGTTCACTTTATAGTCTTGATATTTCTGTTAGTTATTCCGATGTGTTCTGTTACTGCGGCAGTACTGAGTTGCGAGAGGTCCTTTTTTGACTGCTCTACGCCGGAGGCAGTGTCCACTGCAGCTACATCGGTTACTATAAGACACGTCAGGTGACGATCTAGGTGGGATTGTGGTTGGCAACGGGACGAATCCCCCAGAAGAAAAGACGAAAGAACGGGACGATCCCCTCTTTTCCCCCAGAGCCACAATGTTGACCTGATGAAAGATAATTGGCAAGTCAGGTAAATGCAGAATACATAGGTAACTAGTTGCAATGAATTTTACTTAGTTATGATCTGATTTTTCGGACTTCTGAATCCCATCTCCCTCTATTAGTATTATAGTAAAATGCGCATTTCGCGTAAACTTTCCAAATCAATATCGCTAAGCAACCTTGTCGTCTATGGGGTGCATCGTGCTTAATCACTCCGGACTCTGATTAACCGACCCTCGCGGCCGTAAAAACATTATCGAGCCGTCCCTCCGTAAAAAGCATAAAGAACAAACACATCCCATCAGATATTGGCAGTTAGAGACATCCTGGCGACGATTAACTGATTACATCTGCGTTAACATCGAGTGTTCTCATGTTAAATACAAACATTTTGTTTCTCTGCACCAATGTTTCTATATCACATGACTAAGCATCGTCATTTTTTGTATCTGTGACGTTGTCTTATTGGACGCAAATATTAAATTTTGTGAAATAGTTTACTATAATCCTTTAATATACGCAGATCATTATCACCAGCTGGACGACGACTACTGCTGAACACAGGTCTTTGTTCTTTTTACAAGGGGAAGAGCATTTACGCGCCATTGCCGGCCTGGGTGGGAGCCAGGGTAGTGTGGGGCTCGCGGCATATTGTAGTGCCGAATACCCAACAAACACCATCGAGAGTGCCGTCAGTGCCGCCTTTGATAACGTGCCCCGGAACAATAAATCATTAAGGCACCTCGACGGCTAGGTTACGTAGGTCCCATAAGAGACCGACGCGTCCTCGACGCCTAATCCATAGCAGTGTTACCCCGCACCAGAAGATAATCCCACCAACCTTGGGACAGTGTTATGGGATGGGGTGCCCATCCTCGCCCTTGCCTCCTGTTGTTCTTTTGTTCCCTCTTCTTACAATAGGGGTACCTGGAGCGCTTCCTCCTCCTGCTCCTTAACCCATCTCTTCTTGTAAGAGGGGTGCAGGGAGCATCCCCCTCGATTCAATTAGTTTCACCTGGTTTCACCCCAGGTTATGGAACCCCACCGCCACGACGCGGCTTGAAACGTGGACATGGACCTCCCCCATGGCGCGCCATGTACAGACTATATGCAAATTGGGCATAGCTACAGCCTGCATCCGTTTAATCGGTTTAAACCTACACAACTACAAATTTATTTCTTCATAACATTAATGTAGATAATAATTGATTAATAATTACATTTGTTATATCTCATTACTAATTCAAAGTGACGAAACCCACAAAGTCACAATCCCTTTTAAATTTAGTCTACAATAAATGTATGTATTTTTGTAAGTGTGAAGGTTATGAGAATAGGTTAAATAGATATAAATGAATAATCGATTATTTAATTATATTTAAATATCCACGACTGTTCATAAACATGCGTACAACACAATGAGACAGCTATTACACAAGCTATCATTCTGTTTTAGTCATCATCAGCCCCTACTCATCCACACATCATCATCAACATACTTTATTGAACTGTACGACCAATTGGTATAGAGACTTGGTAACGCATGCCGCTAATGTCACGCCAGAGCTCGTGGGTTCTTTTTAAGGGGGATTCCAAAGGGTGAAAATGGTAACATATTACTGAGACTGCGCTGTCCATCTGTACGTCAGTCCGTCTGTCTGTACCCAGCGTATGTCTCATGGCAGCTAGACAGTTGATTTTTTTACAAATATTATATTTCTGTTGGCGCTATAACAAAAGAATCTAAAAAGAGAATAAAAAAAGTATTCTCGGGGCTCCCATGCCAAAAGATTTAATGAGTGTAATTGCAATATTTACTTCATCGAGATTCGAAATCACTTATAAAAATCACCCAAAACGTGAATGAACATAGTGAGAACACACATTTTAATATGATACTTGTAATGTATCTACTTAAATTCAAAAAGCATAACCCATCTTAGCACTGTTAAGTAAAGAAACATCACGTTAATCATTTAAAGTAATAACACACCGGCTTGAAATACGATGGCATTTTCAATTGTAAACTCATTGGCTGCGTGCTGAATTGGCTTCGACGACTTTATGGTGCCAGCTAATGGGCTCTCACGTGGAGCAAATGTCAATTAATAACGGAATATACGATATACTGTTTATTTCCTATGGCATACTTATCAATATTGTTTTTTGTATATCCCTTCCCCTGCCTGCTACTGAGCACTAACTCGTACTGATAGCGTCAGTACATCATAGCCCATTGGACTGATACTGAAGCCTGAAACCCATTCAGTATGAAATGTGGTTGACAATGGATTATTTTGAGCTAGTTTCCCAGTTACTGCGTGGTCGATCACTTGGGTGCTACTTTCGCTCAACATGTCATGTTGGTATACTGGAAAGAATGCTTAAACGATTCCAAAATGATTAAACGCAGTGATTCTAAAAAAATGTACTTACTCGTAATCTAGGATTAGATAGGTAATACAGAATCTCAATAACCAACACACTTACCTAAATCATTTATCACCCACTGAAATGAAATCATTTATTCCGCGTTCCTTATCACTAAACAAAACTTCATCATCATTATCAGCCCCTATCGGGCCACTGCTGGACATAGGCTTTCTTCAATGAACTCCAAGACAACCGATCTCCTGCTACTCGCATCCATCCCGGACCGGCTAATGCTCGGAGATCGTCTTCACACCTGGTGAACGATCGACCAACACTTCGTCTTCCTAAACGAAGGGGTTTTCTCGTAAGAGGTGCCAAAACAAAGCTTAATCTATAGAATTTAATCACATTGTATTAGCTAAAACTGTAACAAACTAAGTATATAATAACATACAGATGGGTATGAAATGGATTTAGAATGATTTCCACATCAATTATAAATGGCCAACACAAAATAATAGCCCTAGGGTTGAAATCTCGAAGCGTGGAGAAAAACATTCGGGCGCATTTCTAGCGATATGCTTAATGCACCCCCACAGAAATTATCGATTAGAAGCTTTTTTATGCAAGAGGGGATGCGTGGGGGAGAACGCCTGGGGCGAGTGGTTGAAACAAAAAAACGCGAGTGAAGAGTGAAATAAAAAGTTTAAACAAGTAGGATTGCAAGTCCCCTCAAGATGTAGGAAAATCGATGGCCGATGCTACCCATGCAAATCTCCAGCATATTGATTTCTTATTACGCGGATGTGACGTCGAGATAATTTTACTATGTCTAATTTATTGATTATTTTTACTCTATGTCTAATTTATTGTCAGTTTTGTCTATGCTAATCAACACAAGACACTCTAGAATATTGACACATTTTTCGAGTGACACTTTGTGTGCCATCTAGACTTTATTTTATACCTTGAATGGAATAATGCTGATGATCTATTATCGCGACTCAAGCCTAGTTCTGCCACAGGACATATAACATAGGTGCTAAGTGTGATTAGTGGTTTTGTGATCAATACCAAGCGAGAAACTAAACACCACAGATAATAGCCATCGACATTCCCGAGGAAGGTTTTAGTAGGTATGTGCGTGTCAACAGGCCAGGCCGTGGCAGATCGCTAGTTACTCAATATAATATTGACAATTTTGTGTGTTACGGTTGTTGTACTGCTGGTGATAAGTTTACATTCAAGTCGCATCACGAGTACCTTGAGGCTTGAGCCATATTATCGTAAAAAAAAAACTAATAACAGATAGACAAATATCTTTATTACTCTATTCAGACTTAATTGGAAAAACGTTGAAATGGTTTCATAAAATTTTACGTCCGATACAAGTGACATAATTTGACCTTAATAATGAATATTTAAATTAATTCATGTGGTAATCAATAATTATTTCACTGATAAACATTTTATTTTTGTACACGAAATAGACCTTTGGACTTCTATTTTGTGTTTGTAATTGTCATGGATGGAAGTATCCAGAACAAGTTAGATGGTGGCATTAAAAATGTAAAGAAGAAGATGAATTTTTACAATAAAACTACTTTTGTGGATTCTATCGCGGCTTATTTAATCATTTAACTAGCCCGAAGTCTCAGAAGATTTACAGCTACAATGGTCACGGGTGGACTGAGATGACAGATGTCCTGATGTTATAAGTTTTAAAAAGTACCCGAAGAATTATAACTTCAGTTGTTTCGATTAATTGTTAAGTGTTTGAATTATCTAGTGTTTATCTAAATGTAATATGACTTATAATATATAGTATATATGCATCACATAGCTTGTGAGAAGGAATAGAAATGTATCTCTGTGTTAGAAGATCTAATTGTATTCTACAAGCAGACCCCGGCTTCAAAATGATTTCGAAATGAATGCTTGGACTACGAGGATATCAAGGAGCGTATTATATATTTTAGTGAAAACTCCTGGAAAATCTATTGTCCAGATTTAAGGAAAATCGATCACTACAAACAGACAGCTTTTATATATATATATATATATATATATATATATAGTATATTATTACTTATCAACTTTACGAAATTAGAACATTAACATTTCTAAAATAAATCGTTAAGTAAAATAATTCGCATAAAAACAGTATTTCCGCCCTTTAGTTCCCGTTTTTCGGAAAATGAAAATATACCAGGGCCAAAGAAAACAAAAATGATGAAATTTGTCCTATTCCTAGTATGTATTTTTTAGTTTTGTATGCGTCCACAATACTGATGTCTATATAGACATGTTAATGAACATTGTCTATGTAGACATCAGTTTAAAAACATCATCAAATTTCCAGTTGAATGTATCACGTATTTGTATGTATAGACACAACGCTCACATCAATCACGTTTTTTTTTTTAATAAGTCCTCGTCTTTAGTACACTCAGCCCAATTAAATCGCCCCTGAGCTCAGATGCGCACTCTTCTTGATCGCTGGAGCGTCATCTTTAAATTTCCGTCGTTAAGATTTAATTTTTATCAAGACGACGCGGGGCCCCCGCCGCGGAGGGGGCAACCTGTCGCTCCAAATATTTTCCTCCGTAGTTTTTTTCCCTTCAATGGCACTTACGCGCCTCCCCTGTACGCATTTTTTTATCATTAAAACTCCGAGTGGGGTCGGCGAACTTGCATTGCCAACTTACAATGTCATAACAAAACATAATCCAGAAAATAACGCTTAAGGTAATTTTTTTTTTGATGAGAAAAATAATGATTTCCATCTCGTTGATCGAAATTTTGCGTTTTAAATACAGTGCAGTTGAACTGTAGACACACATATATACACACAGCATATCACACATACACACATTCACATACATCCTTATACATATAGATTTAATATACACTTTCAGGAGAATTTTTTCATAGAATGGTGGGGCAATCGAGCAATTGGAGCCTTCCCACTACTACCGACGCTCATGAACATCAGCATAATTACCATGTCGACGCGGAGCCCTACTTTTCACCTCCCATCAATGGGCCACCGGCTATTTAATGCTTGCTTTTTAGTTATAGGTGGTTATTTACAAGTAGTAAATACCTTTTGATTTGGCTCGTTTAATTTTATGTCATTCTAAAAGTAACCATGACGGTACGAAATACGTTTATATATGTGTAATAATTATAAAGAGGGAGGGGGGCGGCTGATATTATGTAAAACAGGTATTTAATACCTAGTATAGGCATCAGTCTCACATACATTAAATCTAATCTGTATTGTTATCTCACCAAAATTTCATGTAAACGATTGTGTTGAGAAAAATAAAGATTTATTCAATGTGCAATGTATGCATACGTAAAACATAGAATAGGAGTTAAACGAGCAATTGAACCTTTTTTCGACTACCGACGCCCATGAATATCCACATAATTACTATGCTGATGCGTTGCCCTCCTTCTCCCCC
>JAFELO010000387.1:478394-489743 GCA_017140195.1 Eumaeus atala | reverse complement strand
ACCAAAGGTGTAGTGGCTATTCACAAACTGTAAGAAACGCGACACTGAAGATGTCACTTCACGTTGGCATTATGTGAGCGAGAGGCACCTCTCCGGTCGTGCCGGCCCAATTCCGTTGCGTAGGAGGATATAGTGTCATGCACTATGCATGGCAAATTTACGAATAAATAATTATCAAAAAACATGAGTATGAAAAAATTATGTTACTTTTCAAGTTGTGAACAGTAAAATTGACATGTATTCGAAATGATATGACGTTATAAGGCAAACTCTTAGACGTCCAATATCTTGAGTTACAATGTACAGCGACGCGTAACCATCGTAACCGATGAAATTGCACTGGACACTTCTGTCAAAATGGAACAGTCCAGAAGAACCCATCAGCTCTACCTTTTCGAAGTGTTTCGTCGTTTTTTGGACCCCCATATCTTTGTTTTGGACTTTTATTACCACACCAAATTATGGATTATATTTACAAATATCAATTGATGTACGAGAAAGATTTGTTTAGAATATTTAACGTAATTTTATGAGAAGAAATTATATGTTCATCAAATTTAACAATGTACTGATAGTATTTTTATATTGTAAAATGATATAAGTTACGAATATCAAAAACATAAATGTACAAACAATGACGCTGATTACAAAATATCAAGACGAATCAACATAGCAAAAGTTCTATATTCGAACATAACAAAACAACCGAAAAACAACGCTCCTCTCGGTCGGAATTTTTCTTCACCCCACCCAATTCCACCCCGGAGCGTTCGGACCACTAATTGCGTCGGTTAATTAAGAAACGTCATGAGTGTTTACTGAGCGCTAAGTGTGAAGTTCGGACTTCGCACCCCAGCGAGATCTGGCGAGAAATTAGTTGAAACTTTTTGTGAAAATCAACTTGGATTAATTAGCTGATGGGTGAGATTAGACGCCACGTCTGCGGTCTAATAACATTATGTGAGTTTTGGTTCAGCAACTTTGCTCACCCAAATGGCTCTCGTTATATATGGTACGAAAGTATTTTCTTCTTTCTCATAAGTTCTTTGTGTGTAGACGCTAAAACTAACAGGTCATTGAAGCAGTGCGATGAAGAATCGTGTGCAGATTAGAGTTTTAGGCTAGTAACACTTTGATTAACTGATAACGGCGACTGGTTCTCGCATTTGAGTAGAAATAACAGCTCCGTCTTGTACAGTGGGTAATTTTGTGAACTACATGTTTTTGATCTCGGCGAACTACGAGTATCTAAAGCATGATAGTATATTGTTGTTTTTTTTTTTCAGTGGAACCTACTACTGCCGGAGGTGAGAACTATCTAAAGCATGAGGATACAATTTTCTTTCAGAGGTACATATTACTGTTGGTGATGAGAATTATCTGAAGCGCATGACCATATATTGTTTCTTTTTCAGAGGGACCTACTTCTGCCGGTGATGCCAACTATTTAAAGCATGATAATATATTGGTTTTTTTTTCGGAGAGACCTACCACTGACGGAGACGCTATGGCATTCGCCATAACGGATCATAGGAGACCTGATAATATATCTCCACATTATGTGTATATGATATGGTCTACAGACGTTGGCTGGTTAATGTTTGCACTATTTTGTATCTATCCGTGCGAAGCCGGGACGGACCGCTAGTATTTTAACATCTGCCTTAAATATCTTTACTTTTTAAGAAGTAAACTCGACTTGTAATCGTCTGGCGCTATGTCAATAATAGGGGCCTATGACACACTCGTCTCTGTAATTAAGTCCCGTGTTAATTTCTGCCCCTACTGAGGTGCTCCATTTATTCTCGACAACACTTAATACCGGCTTTACTCGCTACATTGAGTATAAAATGTCTTAGGAGGAAATATGTGAGTTAATTACTCTCGTACGGTTAATAAATGAATTATTATCGGTCTATCGCCATCCATCGCAATGTTAAGATGAAGATTCCTTTGCTGACACAAATACACATGTAGACGACGGCCTACGACGAGATAAATAATTACTTGTTAACACTCCCTTTTTCCACACACGTACTCACACACGCACACACATACACACACACACGCATGCACGCACGCACGCACGTACACATACACGCACGCACACACACACACACATTCACATTCACGATGGTTACCTACTGAGATAGGCATAGATACGAGTTACTCACCTGCCTTACCTTCTCGGATATTAATTACTCTCTTAACACATGCTTTTCAATCCCCAATGAAAAAGCCTTGATGGTAAGCAAAGTCAAGTATGAGGACCTAATAATGAATAGTAGACATATTTTGGTCTGTATCTTCAGTTTATTCACTAGCTGACCCCTGACTATATAATTATCATTATCATAAGATAAAATGTAAGATTTTTCTTTATTTTTGGTTGGGGATTACTTGATTCTCTTAATTTTGTCTATACTTATTACAAAACAGAGTCCACAAAAGCTGTCTGCCTGTACGTCATCAATATTCTAAAAAAATCAACAGAATTTCCTGCGGATTTCACAAATGCATAGATCGGTTATCGAGGAAGGTTTTTTTTAAATTGTTTTTGTTACTCACGGGCGAAGTTTATATAAGGGCGAAGTGTGTCGGTTCCAACATGCGACTGGATTCTTAATAACGAATATGATTCTGATCTGATAGATGCGCAAAAGGCGTAAACGATATAAGCGAGCGTATTAAATTTGTTTTGACTGCTCTTTGCTAACGGTAGTGTCCAGTGCAACTCCATCGGTTACTATAAGACACGTCGGGCGACGGTGTAGGTGAGATTGTGGTCGATATGGGGACAAACCCTCCTTTTCCTCACATGGGAAAGATGAATCCCGATATTTATTTAAGATTAGCCACAGTAACCAATATTATCTTGGCCGAGGGTCGTGGTAAAGCGTAAATGTGACATTAAGTGTGAAATGTTTCACATGAACATATGCCGTAAATATCGTAAAAGATACTTAATTAGTAGTCAAACTCCGAAAAACTTGGAACGTCTATTATCTGTAGGCAACGGGATCCACTTGCCACCAATAAACCATTTAATTGTACTATACAATTCCCAAATTCCCCGTAAATTTAAAACGTCAAATTGTCCCGAATTGGTCTTATTTTGTCTGAATTAGAAATTCATCGGTGGCCATTAAGATTGTGTAGGGAAGGTATCCTTCATAGTCTTGTCTTATTAACATTCAGCCCCTGTGCGCTCTGATGAGTAATTGCTTTCTTAATTTTCGCCATCCATCCTCAAAATAGGGTAATTTTTCATTCGTGTACGCGGTATTTGTATGTCGGTGGTAACAAAAATTTGACGTGGAAATGTAAAGAGAAATGCGCATTACACAAATTTTCCTTACATTTGACAATGTTACCTACATTTAATTTTACTAACTTTACAAAAAGTTGCCAAGAGCCCCCGCAATCTTGCAAGAATCGGTATACTTTTATGAATAGAGTTATAAATATGGAGGCAGGTATGTAAGGATCTTCATGTGCGGCGTGCCGTTCTCTTTGTATATCCCATTTCTGAACTGCCAAGATGCGTGTTGTTGCAACTTTTCAAGTAGAGTGAAGTAAAGAGCTTTTTTACGTACAGGACACTTATAATATTGATACTCTTTTGCGAATATTATAAGACAGAAGTCTCCAATTCTGTAACTCAGAACAGACACCTTCAGAAGGATCGTCATCATCTTTAATATATTCTTTTTATAATTAATTTTGCGTGATAAGTAATGTGTCGAATGGGCGAGATAGCGTAACAAGTCCTCTCTTTCCCTCTATCGAACACGTTTATATCTTCCGTAAACCGTGTTACAGACAACCAGTGCTTCGTTATATTATTAAAGTATATTTTATACTTCTAAAGTAGAAATGCTGCTCATCCACCCATGAGTGATCAAGAAACCTATTTTCCCTCGGATGGGAAGAGATAAACCGGAGTGTTTTGTGGTCATTAACCTATGGTGATTGTTTTTGGTACCGAAAAGGGGGTAGTGGTCCCCCTCCCCACCCAAGTGGGATGGCGCGTACACGATGCAGTTTCTCGTCAATGAAGCGTTGCCTGATGATAAATGCGCAAGCTAGCGACAGACAGTTCGTTAAGATACAGACCGATCTAATTAGGAAGTATCTTCTCAATTCATAATAAGTCTTAAGGTAAGTGGAAACCGTGCTTAACGACATGAAATCGTTAGGCGTTCGCGGGCCGATGGCTTTCTTCCCTTCTATCCCTTAATTTATTCCCCGAAAACATAAAAGGATTCTGGGGAGATGGCGAGCGTCGTTAGCGATATTGTAATTTTATTATTTGTGTTTTTCCGAATACTTTTAATCACCAAGACTCGGTTCAAGGGGCGGTTTTCACCCCCCCCCCCCCACAAATCAGATTCCAATTTCAATTAGACGACTCGCCGTGGATGCGATTCGAGTCAAATGAGTATTGATGAGCAAGGATATAAGCGAGTTAGAGGTAGAGGCTCAATCAAGATTTAGTTTCGAAGTGTTTTTCGTTTTTTAAGAGATTATTTTATAGTGTAAGGGAAAAACATTCAGATTTGAGACATTATTATTAATAATATTCACAAGTGTCGCGTTATTCCCCTCCTTCCCTTCAATGGTCCACTGGAAACTTACGAACCGCATGAGACTCAACAGCGACGCGCGGTATTCCCCTGTCCAGCCAGCCAGCCTAATACAGTATGGCACTAACTCTTCCTATAAAAGAAGTGAATTTATGCTTTTTCTATCTTCAAGTGGATCGTCGTATCATAGCGATCACGTTGTCGTACGTACGCGTTGTTGCTGAAGTTATGAATATGGAGGCAGGTATGTAAGGATCATGATATGTGGCGCGCCACTCCCTCTGCTCCCTCTGCCTGTCCCATTGTGAACTGCCATGTAGATGTGTGTTGTTGCGACTTTTCAAGTACAGTGAATTATAGTTTTTTTACATACTCGTAGAGAACACACGAGTAGGTCTCCTGATGGCAAGCCCTCTGCGATGGTTCCTCTTCTGCCTCTGAAGCCTGATGGAGCTTTAGCTATTCCGTGCAACGTCACAACAGACTGGTCCGCATTAAATCCAAAAAAAACCTAAACCTGTTAAATGACAATACTTCCAAAAGCTTGATACAAAACACCTAGAAGCAATCGTAATGACGTTGGTTTGGACCAAGGTAAGCTTGGTTACTTTTGGAAAAACCCATACACAACACCATAAACAGGCACAGAAATGAAAAACTCAAAAACATAATTAGAAGCGACCGCACGCAACCCACAAATAATTCATTAGTGAACCATAGCCTATCACTTAAACTGTCATGTGCGACGTTTAGACACAAGTGGAGTAATTACCGAGGTATAAAGGTTAAAAATAATTGGATAATTCACATGTATGCGCTGTAATGATATTGGAAAATGGAAAAGTGCATTCGGTTATTGATTATGTTGATTCTAGCAACGAGGGCTTAGAATGAAGCCTTATATTTTCTTCCTACTCTGTAAAAATAATAAAGTTTATAAACGTGCTTAAAATAACCATAACTTATTTATTAAAACTGACTTAAGAAACATGACTAAGAAATAAGTTACATTGAAAAAATATGTGTAAAGAAATTGTATTCAAATCGTCCAGTCTTGAGAAAAATAGGCTATTTCCATATTCACACCACGACCCTTACGAGTCAAGCGAAAGGAATAGCCAAAGTCAAATGCAGGATCAGTTTTCAAGTATAAAAAGGAAACCCGAAAACAAAGACAGCATTTTAAAGTCCGCATAATGACATTCTAATTTCAAATACGAAATTAAGTCGAGCAAATAAAAAAATGCGTTGAAAGTGTAAAATGTAATTCGTCCGAAGTATTCGCCGACACAAACCAATTAGTAGACCGGACGCCAAGGAAGCCACAATTAAAAGAAATCCTCAAATATCTTCCGAATTAATGACTTCTTTGCTTGTTAATTCGTAGTCGCGAAGGAAAAAAAGTCGGATTAATTCCAAGTGCGAGTCGATTGTTTGCATAAGCCGGCTGGGGAAACATCACCTCTTCGCCATCGGCTTAAAAAAATAATTAAAATTCGTAATCACTCTTGACTCGCTCCCTAGGGAGAGCGTCTTCCCTCCACAAATGCGGTTTAAAGAACCCGTAATGCGGATGGAAAAATTGTAAGTGCCAACAACTTACTGCTTAAAAATTTCACATGCACGCCACTTTTGAAGTTCGTTTTGAATGTGAAAGGCTAGGTACATCATCCTCGCGTGTCAGATGGTAGTTTTCTGTTCTCCCAAACATATTTGGGCATATTTCGATTACAATAAAGCGCTCAACGTAATGTATCGTATGTGCTGCTATTGTTTCGAAATACGTTACAGTAAGTTTTGTTTGATTACGTTTTAAAATACAGATAAGCGCTATTTGTTGTATGAGGAACTTAAATTTTAGGTTACACAAGAGTTGTTCTTCATAAAAGTATTTTTAATTATTGGGCCCATTGGGGAGGGGAAGACAAGAGGGCAACGCATCTGCGTAACAATCGTGCGAATGTCCATGGGCTTCGGTAGTCATCAAAAGGGGAGCCTTTTTTTGTTTGCTCGTTTGACCTCTTGTGCTATGAAAATTGAAAACATTACCGTATAAATGACGTATACCAACATATTTTTTTTTTTCACTAATATTCGTTAGTTTTATAAATTCATTACATACGCATTCTTGATAAGATAAACAAGTAGTGACGCTAGAATAGCTGGATCATCATTGAATAAAACTTACTGACAACAATTCTTTTTAATCTCATATGTATTATTAGCCACCGATTAGCCAAGTGGTAAACTAGTCTGTGGATACCCAAATCATGGATATTTTATGTGTATTTATAGTTTTTTTGTTTGTGTATTTACATATGTATTTATAAATGACATTTTCATAAATTTATAGTAAAAATAGTGATCTATCCCGGCGTCGAGTGTGTCCCGTGAATAATTGGGGCTAAATTGTACACTAAAATCTTTCCGGGAATCGCTCTCTTCATGGGTGAAATCCTCCCTAAAATTGCTTCAGTAGATTTTAAGAAATTCGATCGCATACGCCTGTATGCGATAGACTGCTTTTGAGAACTTTATTTTATAAATAATTGATATGAATTACCTATATTTCCGTTTCCTAGTATCTGTAAAACTATTCCTTGCTCACTGAACACAGAACACTGCTAACGTGGCACGATAAGCCCACAGACTATATTATGATTATTTAAGTTTATGCTAATTTCATAAATGGAACTGCCTTTTATTAATATATTTTAGAATCCTGAAGACATCTTGCAGCTGTTAAGTGCTGAGTATCCTTTTGAAATTATTTATATTTATTATTAGTACTCAAGTACTCAATTCTATATTGAATAAATAGCGATCCGCCTTGGCTTTGCCCGTGTTTAAAAATAGTAATTATGTCGTTCATCAATTTAAAAAAAACGTAATAGTAATGGCGGAAATAAACCTTAAGAAATTAGACGTTACAACGTTTTTCGGGAATATTGACAGTGGTTGATGAGACCAATAATATTAGTAATAATAATATCTGTGGAGTTGTTTCACTACGTTGGCCCAGTCCTAGTGGTAACTACTCGTAAGGACTTGTGTTACAGGTACTAGAAAACGGAAATATATTTAATATATATAAGAAGTTTTATATATTTAAGATCTTTATTATAGAAATACCTATATAAACATCCATGACCTCTGGCGTAACACGCGGACTAACTGCCATGTTACCAACTGAGCCAGCCGGTCGTCCGACATTGATTTCACCAATGGACAACCACTGGTGGAAACCGATTCACAATCAAATCAGTTAATTTTGAGAAATTGGATCACATACAGAGAGACTACTTTTGGTGACTTTTTATATAAGAAAAAGATAATATAGTATGTTTGGGTTCCAATGGATTTGCTTGTAGTTTTCACAAAAGGAAATCGGAAAACGATCTGTCGTTTTCCGATTAAAGCTTTCGTGTATACTTTCTTAAGGTAACGATCGGGTATTAACTATTCTTCTTCCTCGAACTAATGTATGACTTAATTTTAATCAAATATCCGTACGACATCCCTGTATTTCAGTGAATACATTTTAAAATTTCGGGTTTCTTTATTTTTTTCAAGTATTGTCTAAATTACCGTACAGAACAGTAGGACGCAATAGAATGTAAAATAGTCGACAATGGACAGACATTTCCTTGTTACATTCAAAAGAATTCGAGCTTATCACGGTCTTAAATTAATAAGTATTCATGTTGAGCCAAGTAAAAATGAATAAAGCCGGTAACATCGAACAATAGCGTAATAAGGATTGTGCATTCTGTCCCTAAGAGCTCGCTTGCAGAACAACAATAATTCTTTCTCCCCGTGAAAAGATTTTCAGCGTTATTCCACTTCAAATTGTTATTATTTTTTTTTCTGGTCGTCTTGCCATTCCATTGTCTCTGAAGGTAAGTAATGAAAGAAATTTTGGGGTTCTTAGCTCGGACGGAGGGACGCCAAGATTTGCGTGACCGCCCGCCCGCCCTACCCGTCTAATGCTGTATAATGAAACAGTTCCGAGATTCTCGCTTAGCGGTTGCTTTTATTACATGTAAAAGCTAAATTATATTGCACTAGCAGTGCATCGCGGTTTTGTCTTATATGTACCATCACTTCTCCTCGTTCTAACTGTGTATGATTAGATAATAGGCACATTAAAATGGCGCAAAGTAATACAATAAAAAACCGATAGACAATGTTATTAATCTTTACAATATCTATATATGTGTATATATCTATATACGTATACTCTACCGTTACCGATGACGTGGCTGATGGACTGACTAAAAGACAACGAACAGCAGGCAGAAAGGGTGCAAAGAAGATTTGAAAGCGGTACAGAGATTTATTTTATGATATACGTGAGCAGTAAGAAAAGATTTTTAGAAATTCTGCCCAAAAAGGTTTCACCCCTTTTGGGGCTGAATTAGGAGGAATGGGGAGGTGAAATTTATGTAACATTAGCACGGGGGTTTAATTGCGAAACGCTGCAAGTAGTGCATGCTTCCTTATAAATCATTATCTATGATTATTGAACTCAATCTCAGTAGGTTAATATTTTTATTAATTGCACCTACATTATAATATTTAACGGCAACCCACTGCACATCTTCACGTCTTCCCCAACGGGGTAAACAGAGAGAGCAGAGAGGCACATATCATAGATATACCTGCCTTGTATATTCTACAGTCATTACTCTCTTCATACGAAGCCAACACCTTCAGACAGTACTCGATCAATCTGTTAGTCTTGGTCTTCCCCCGTATTTTCATCATTCCATGTTCTCATTGTATATCAGTTTTGTTCACCTTTCATTTGCCATTCTTTCTATTTGTCCGAACCAATGGATCATGCCCTTTCTCATCTTCATAGCAAAATTTAAGTATACTGATGAAAATTTTACTATTATATACATATGTATATGTAGCAATAAATTCAGTGACAGGTATTGTCGTGCTGCATTGCAGCGGAATTTGGCTGGCAACACTGGGGAGTTAGTTACCTCTAGCTGACGCGATACCGGCGTAAAGCGACAGTTTGGTTCGTGAGAAGCCGATGGCTCATCGGAGGAGAGGAGGGAAGGAGGACAACACATTTCCATAACTATTATGATCGGCGTCGTTGGTTATAGAACAACTGTTGTTTGTCCCCCTATAATATATAAAAATAAATTTGCCCATTAAACCCCATACACGTAAAAGGAAATTTCACGTAGCGCGAAATTTAAAAAGTTCCAATAATTCCATCTATTCGAACCATCAACCCATCGGGTCGACCACTCCGTCCCAACTCAAACATCACTTCCATATTTACATACCCCAAAGCGGCTCTCGGTACATAAGGCCTGCAGTATTTTTAATCTTGTTGTTTGGCTCCGAGGACACGTGGACTTCCCTCTGTGTTTACCTTCCGAAATAGTTTAACGGTAACAATTTGCATCTACTTATGCGTGGCCCGTCCTCCCTTGTTAGCCGTGCCCTTTTCTCGTCTTTGAAACACTCGCAAATTTAATGCCAACATCGTAGCTTTTGTGTGGAAGTTTTTTTTTGCATAACAAATTTGGGCGACAGGCTGTTTAAAAGAAAGGACTTTTAGTGTATAACCATTATCATGGAAATAGTGTTTGTGTGTTCTTATACGGTATGAGGTAAATTTTGGAATAGTATCCAAGGCTTCTTTGTGATACATTATGTACTTTAAATAAATTCAGATGCTTCAGACGCTTCATTGTATTCAGACGCATTATGGCAACCATGGTCACGGGTGAACTAATAAACCGTGGTCGCTGCCAAGCTTCTGAAACGTCGGGCTAGTTAAATAATTAAACGAACCGCGTTAAAATCCATAAAACTAGTTTCATTGTGATGAATAAAAACATTCGCATAAACTTAGGACATATACTTGATATTTCACACTGAAATTAATTACAATCTAGAATATTCTTTCGGAAATTTCGGAATAGTGTTAGAATACGAATATTATTTGCGCGAATTAAACCGCGAATCACAGCTAGTTCTCTCCTTATGCACTTTTGAAAAAAATATTCAATTTTTCAAGGATAATTCTTATTTCCACACGTGGTCTGGTCGAATCAATTGAAAGTAAACAGTTGAGATATGAACAGGTCAGGAATAATCGATACACATAATGATTGGCGGAGGACCTCGCATACGAAATAAGAAGGGCGCGCTAGGTGTCCGGGGTGAGGGGGAGATATGAGACGATTTAGATTTTTCCCTCTTTTATTCTTTCGTTTTTTTTGGGGGAAGCCCCCTCGTAAAGGGTGAGGAGTTTAAGACGGTGCGATCGATTTTTCGCGTATGCATTGGTATTCCCGTAATGTCTTGTTTGAGACTAAAATTGTGTTTTTATATTTCACGACATATTGTTATGGGAACTAAACTAACTTAGTGTGGACTATTTATTACCTATATTTGCTTATAGTTGTTTGTTACAACTATACTTAGATGGTTATTACCGCTAATTTCACTGATAGCCTCAACTTCCGTTGCAAATGAACTGAGGAATTCCGGTTTTACAGGTTCCGCTCGGAAGTTATTAGTATGAAGCAGTTATGTATTGTAACACAAGTCCTTACGGTACTTAGGACAAGGCTAGGCTAACGTGGTGTGATAAGTCCACGGATATTATTATTACGTGGCGGTTTAAAGTTAGGTATTTTTTTGTAGAATAAGGCAAACTAATATTCGGAGCCTTTTACGACTACCGACGCTCATGAATATCCACATTATTAGGATGAATATATGTTGC
>JAFELO010000387.1:458543-478382 GCA_017140195.1 Eumaeus atala | reverse complement strand
CCACTATGAGCCATCTTACTAGATGACACTATAATACTCGTTTTAATCCATGACACCATTAGTCTACAGTACAGATCCTCTGTTAGTAGAATTCTCTCAACGAACATCAAAAGTGGAAGTATATTTTATAGTATAGACAGGCAAACGAGAAAACGAGCCCTTTCAAAATTGATTACTATGCTGATGCGTTACCATCCTGCCGTCGCCATCCAATGGGCCGTGTTTTTGCGAACCGAAGGTCTAAACAAGTTAATTTTGACATCAGAATGGTATTAAATTTTCCAAACTACACCTACATGTTATCAACGTTTTGGTTCATATTACACATACAAAAGTATCCGTGACGTTGTAGCTACCAAATTAAGCAATGGTTTGTTAAATCTACAGCTATTTATACCACGAACATCAATAAAACTGCCGTTGAAAATTACCATTAATCCAATGATGATGTTTTAGTTGAAAAGAATGTGTTTTAAACCCCTGCACAACGCAATTTCAACTAGTGCTATAAGAAAAAACAATATTTTGGTTTATTAATAGATTACCGGTGAGCCAGCATAAAGTCAAGGCGCGAGCCGCTAAGGGACTAAAAGCTCGCCGACAAAAAAGTCTCAATTAAAAGCCCGTCGGAAGCTTTTAGAAGGTAATCCTTCAAATTGTTTCCAACGCCCCCTCATTAGCACCGAAAGTGTTAAAAAATAAACTTTTTAATCTTTATAACTCGTCGACTGCGCTAAACGGGTTAAATTATTATAGGACAAGCCGAATCTCATTTTTTATCCTTTAACCCTTCCGCTGCAATTTATCGGCTGGGGTTTTCTTTGAGGTTTCCACTTTTGACGTCTTTGTAAGTCCGTCGTTTTTTCTCTATTTGGCAATTAGTATTATTAATTTTTATTTAAACAGACGTGCTTGATCATGTGTTAGTTTATGGAAGTTTCTACTGGCGGATATATTTCACCATGCTGACAACGATGTTACATTTGAAAAATCTATTAGGAGGATGGACAATTTACGCACAAATTTCCCCCTGAGACGGGGGGGAGATGTCGGAGCGAAGGTAGGCATTACATCTATATTACCTATATTGGTGCCAATGTAACCGTATACGTGGTTACCTAGGCTATGTCGCTTTTTATAGAAAAAAATTAGGGGCATTCCATATGTATGTTGACGACCCCAAACGTAGTCTCGCCACGCGATACGCACTCATAGCAATCCGACAACGCTGTATTGGGCTTCTAATCGCTTGTACAGCTAAAGTTCAGGTCCGGAAAGCGTCCCGAAATGGAGATCGCATACGCGTAACTGGTACCGATCCGATAGCTGCATCATTCGAACCACTGAATGTAGTACCACCCCTCCGTGGTGGAAGGGCGAGTCCCTCCCGTCATGATAGCACAGCGAGCTCTTCTGGCGCCCATTGTAATGCAAGACTAACTTTTTTAGAAAGGGAGAGGGGGGGGGGGTAGGGCGAAGTGCCCTCGGTCAAGATAGTTATAGTTACTTTAGCTAAGCTTAAATAGCTATCGGATGCATCGTTCCCATCCGCGGGAAAGGGAGGGTGTATTTTTTTTGCAGCATAGGGTGGCAGACGAGCAATCGGAGCCGTGTAATGACTACCGACGCCCATGGATATTCGCATGATTGTTATGCAGACGCGTTGTACCATCTCCTCACAATGGGCCACCGGCTACTCATAAACCACACGAAACGCAACAGCGACATGGTCACTTTACGCCTATATCAAGTGATCGAGACGTTCCCCAGTCGTACTGGCCGAATTCCGTTGCATAGGAGGATGTAGTGTCAAGCACCATGCATGGCACTACCTTCATAAATGAAGTGCACGTCCCCTATCGACCACAATCTGTACATGTTTTCTAGTAAGCTATGAAGCTGTACTGGACCCTTCCGTCAGCATAGAGCAGTAAAAAACCATTGAATCGACACTAGCAACATATTAACTGTCGGAATAGACTG
Source organism: Eumaeus atala (assembly GCA_017140195.1). Taxonomy (NCBI): domain Eukaryota; kingdom Metazoa; phylum Arthropoda; class Insecta; order Lepidoptera; family Lycaenidae; genus Eumaeus; species Eumaeus atala. The sequence goes on along the minus strand of JAFELO010000387.1, from coordinate 476,399 downwards.
GAAAAGACGACGATGCTTATGACAAGACGTGTTAATTGCACACCAGTCACAAGTCAATGTGCGTTCTCGTCAAGCGCAATTAACTCGAAACAATTCTCGGAAAATGCAAAACGAAACAATAAGCGAAACTCGAAATTCTTAAAACCGCAATAAATCAATATGCATTATACATTTAAGCGATTTGTAACACGAAAGAAACGAAGGAAACTTCGCTAATTACTCGAATAAATTCGCAAACAATTCGCAAGCGAACTCAGCTAAAAAAAAAAAACAAAAAGCCTCAACAGATGGGAGAAAAAAAATATTTCCTTGACAAGTTTTATTTACCACAAACATTGTTATCAAAACGGCCGGATGAGACTCGCCGATGAAAAAGTTTATAGTCATTAAACTCCTTAATTAATTCAAATGAAGCCGCGAGAAAAAACATTTACATTCCCCGACTTCCCTTTTGTCGTGAAATAAAAGAAATTCTCCACTCAAGACTTCGCAAATCTGGTGGATGAAATAAAGCGCTTAATAAACCCGCCGATGTTGGCTAGAATTAATTAATACTTGGTGTTGTCTTGCAAGTTTTTTTTTTATGGGACGTTAGACGATATCATTGCGAGGGGAGTGGGACTTTATAATGGTGTCACAATTAAGAGAAACGATTCTGTTGTTTAAATGCTCGTGTTCATTTCGTAAACATTAATTGATTTGATTTTATACAGTTAGATCTTGAATATCTGAGATATAATTGTTAAATTTGTCGGAAAAGAAGTTTGGAAGAAATGTACATGCAGTATTTTGTTTTAACATAACATATTGAGCACTCACTACTCACGAGCAATTACACTGCATTGAAATATTTAAATGTGACGTGAATAAAAAAGTGCGATATATTTTTTTTAAGAATTGCTCGTTGGAGGATTCTGAAATTAGAAATGATTAAAGATTGCATGGAGAAGATGTGCAGAAAGTAAATATTTTAGTAGAATATGAATAAGATTATCTTCTTATAAATAATAAAACTATACTCACAGTACGGCAGGCACACAAAGCTTTTATTCATGTAATATACAGTAAATGACAGTAATATAATTTCGTTTTTACTCAAGTACCCACATAAAGTTTTTAAGATCGAATCGGTCACTAGTATTAATAAATATGTATCAGACTTACTTCTTTTTATATACATATATGTGTTGATGCGTAACGCATCAATGAGTCAGTCGTCAGGATGACGTATGGAAGGCGGTGTGACCATCCTAAAAGATGGACTCTAGCTGAGGTGTGTTACATGTATGATGGAACGTCCAACACAGGCACCAGCTGTCATCAGAATAAAGACTATGTAAATATCTTGACGGATACGTAACACTTCTCACCATAACACTGAAGTATCATCGGTATTTAGATCTTTTTTTGAAAGACACACAAACAATGGAATCACCTGCCATCATAAACAATGGAATGCCCAGTGACTATACAAAACCACATACATTGCCTGTATTTAATCGGTCACCCTCCAACCCATGCAAGTTTGGTCGTGCTCATAACGTCGCGCCAAGGCTGTCGATTTAAGTCAGCGTTATGTGAGAAAGTGTTCCCTCCGGTGCGACGACGCGCGGCGCGTGCCGTTCCGTTTTCTTATACAATGCACCATCTTCAAAAGTACTTTATTACTTTAAAGTTTACACTACACATAGTTACATGATGTATATAATTACATTATGTGTAGTGTAAATAGTTACATTTGAATACTACTCATAAATCAGTCACGCAATGATCAGTTAAGTTATATAGTAAAACCATTACTTTTTTATTTATGTCTGATTTATTTTCAAGTATCGTTGACTCATAAAGGGAAAGTAACACTTTTATTTAGAAACTTTATTGGTGTTTAAATTTTATAATATATAATTTACTAGCGATTCGACGCAGCTACGTCCTTGAACAACAATCAAATTATAGGTACAACCTTACTTGGGAATCGCTCTGTGCGAGAAAATCGCATGACAATCCGTTTAGTATATTTTGAGAAAATCGATCATATGTGTATATACAGATAGCTTTTGGGGGACCTTGTTTTCTAATAAATACGGATTTAACAATGCCCGCGGCGATTTTTCTGCATCAAACAATTATAGTGCAGTCCGTAGAGTATACGCGTAAACAAAATCAAATATATAACATATAATTAAAGAGCAAATATTGTTGAAAAGTCCAAGATAATTTGTATCCACACGTTAACATGTAGCTAGAGTTTATTTGTCGATAAAATTACAACGCTGGGCGTTTTAAAAGTGCCTTAAAATTGGTTTATACGCCGCTCGTATATGGAATTTCATGGTTGTTGAAGGTTGTTTAGTTTCTTAATTAGACTACAGGCGTGGTTTCTTTGACGTAGCATGGTAGCGGGATTAGGGCTGTGTTTGAACTTCATTTTGTTTTATTTTGTTAGTTACAATTTGGAATACATTGTTTTGATGATGAATTTAAAACCTTTGGTAATGTGGAAATAAAATTTGAGTATATTTTCTAAGTTTTATGTGCGAAGTTGAAGTGATTTCAAAAGTGTCTCTGCTCTTTCTTTCTTTTTTTTTCTCTCTCTTTTACTCTCTGCGATGTAGACGTGTCAACTTCGTTAATTAGCAGTGCAACCTGTGAAAAAATCTTTTAAGTAAATCATGTAATAAATGGTTATAAGTTAACATCTGTTTTTATCTATTTTGTTAGGTGTATGTACGTAACAATAAGTAGGATAACATGAATGGAAGTGGCCACTGTGCCCATAGATATCCGCATCACAAAACTGAATCGATTGTATGTTCAATTGCAGGATATTTTTCACTCACCACGGCCTGCTATTAGAGAAATAACAAAGTCCAAGAAAGTCAGCAAATGTTTTTTTGGCTTTTTTTCGTAAACGTAACAGGCAAGGAAATGAGCAATAGGAGCCTTTTGACTATTACCCATAGATATCCGTACCATTGTCATGCAAATGTGCTGTCCTTCTTTCGTCCTCCCCTCCAATGGGCCACTGCCAGCTCACAAACTACACGTAACGCGACAGCGCTGCTGCCACTTTACGGTGTACGTGAGCGAGAGACATCTCGTTGCAAATCATCATGGCACTACCACCGAATAAACTGATGATGATGCCATTTCATTTATTTGCCTGTAAATAAAATGACGGACCACAACGCCAGTTATATAGAGGAGTAAGGTGCGAGCGATTCAATCCCGCCTACGTTAATGCGAACATAAAACCCGTGGAGATATATTAACTAAACGACTTGAAGACTATGTTATGCTGGTAAACCATCTGAGCTTAAGATTCCTTTTTGGCTTGCAGAAATGCATTTATACTCCGTCATCGATCCTGAACATTGCACAATTCATAAATTGCAATTATTTCCGCACATGTTTCTAAAATTATGTTTTCTGTTTAACAGCCGGTTCATTTTTAAATCATATAACGAGATATGTGACGTCACTAAATTAAGTTTTTATAAAAGGTAATATACATTGCAGCCTTATTGGGCCGCCACGGCCGGGCAGATCGATATCTCACTCGCATCGCGCCTCGCCTCGTCTTAAAGTAACAGCTATGCTGTCGTGTGAGATTTGTGAGTACTCAGTGGCCCATAAGATGACAGGAAAGAGAGAAGGGAAAAGCCACCCATAATAATGAGGCGAAATAAGATGGTTTGTCAATGGCTTCAAAGCATCTCTCTCCTACATACCCACTAATAATGCTGATGTACATGAGTGTGATCGTTTATCCCATAAATAATAATAAAAAGATACCCACAGCAAGATTCAGCCTCGGAGGCAAGACCAATAATGGTTTTCATCCGCATCATAGCAAACATATTTAGTGCTTGGGAGGCTTAAGTATGGTAATTTCTATTATCGTTTTGTTTTGTTAGGATGGTTGAAGGTCTGGTCAACCTAATATACTTCGACAGAAGTTGACCATTATAATGTTCACTCAAAAAGTCATCTCACGTTAGACTATAGAGTTCCTCGAATTCTAACGTGAGTGAGACGTAAATAAGATATTAAAACATCTCTAGGCATGAACCAAAAGAAAGAATCAAAATTATCTCCGCATAAACGCCATGTACGAGGGCCGATCTGATAATGCGGCCCATTAATTGTGGCGAAGTTTGCGTCGACACACCGCCATTCGCCATATAGAGGTGAGACGACAAAATTTATAAGTTCGATTACTTTAATCTCGTTTAAGTTATGCGAGTACAATTTCAGCTGACAAAAGAAATGCACGCAATAAATCGTGACCTTATCTCTTAAATATGTATTGTTGTGTAGTGATAACCTTAGCGTGTGGTAATTAATTTAATGAAGCGCGTTTCGAAGACTTGTGTACACTGTAGAAACTAGGACATATCGCGTCTAGCTGTCTTCTTTATAAATTTTTAATTCTTCTATTTCTGTTTTATCTGTTCATGGAGATTTTTTTCTACTTCCTTTTGTGTAGTGATAACCTTCGCGTGTGGTAATTAATTTAATGAAGCGCGTTTCGAATATTTGTGTACACCGTAGAAACTAGAACATATCTCGTCTAGTTGTCTTCTTTAGAAATTTTTATTTCTTCTATTTCTGTTTTATCTGTTCATGGCGATTTTTTTCTACTTCCTTTTGTGTAGTGATAATCTTCGCATCTGGTAATTATTTTAATGTAGGGCGTTTCGAGGATTTGTGTACACTATAGAAACTAGGGCATATCTTGTCTCGTTGTCTTCTGTAGAAATTTTTATTTCTTCTATTTCTCTTTTATCTGTTCATGTAGATTTTTTTCTACTTCCTTTTGCGTAGTTAATAACCTTTGCGTCTGGTAATAAATTAAAGGAAGCACGTTTAAACTACTTATGTACACCATAGAGACTTTGACATATGTCGCCTCGTTGTCTTCTTTAGAAATTTTTATTTCCTCTATTTCTGTTTTGTCTACTCTTTCTTCTTTGTATATTTTCCAAAGGTTCAATGAAGGTTATTGTATATATAAGGGGGCAAGCGAGAAATCGGAGCCTTTAGATTACTACTGACACTCATGGATATTCGCATGATTGTAATGCGTTGCCCTAATATCATCAACCCCACCCCCATTGGCTATCATCAATAATGTGACAACCTTGTCTTATCTCATTCATAATATACCATACGTTTATACACATAGTGTTGCTTTATCTCTTATGTAATGGTTTTCAGCATTTAATGGCGTTTATAATAACTAAGCCAGATTCAATTCTCTATATAATAATTTTAGACTCGACTTTCCTTATCGTCATCTTTTGTATCTTAGATGCATCTAAGTTTTGATTCCTCCAACTAAAGTTCAACAAAACGCATCAAATTCTCATTCCGATGGTCGAACATACAGAATTTTTCCAATATACTTTAACAAGGCATTCGTATGATTTTTTATAATTAATTTATATATACTTTATCTAGTTCCAATACAATTTAATAGCGATTAAATAAAAAAAAACATTCCATTACAATAAGACTACTTTTACGGATTTTATCACTGTTTATTTAATTATTTAACTGGCCCGATGTTACAGAAGCTTTACAGCAACCACGGTCAGTCCACCCGTGACCCATGGTTGCGGCAAAGCTTCTGATCTTCGGGCTAGTTCAATATTTAAATAAACCGCGATAAAATCCGTAAAAGTGGTTTTATAGTAATGAGTATCATTCGCGTAAACTTAAGACAACAATACAAAACATTCCATATCCATTCTAAGTCAGGGCAAGTCACTTATGCATTTATGTTACAGCAATAAGCATCAAAACATCCATAGCTACAAGACTGATATAGTGTCGTTAAAATGTTATTTGTATAAAAACCTGTTCGATTCGTATAGCGAAGCTGTGGAGCACAGAATAACATGATTTAAAAGATCATTTTTAATCAATTCAACTGTAATGAGAGCTGTATGAACCACACTCCTTAATCCTTCGCTAGAAGGTCCATAGTCATAAATAAACGCACGAAAGCATGCAATATTTCTTGATTAAGAGTACCTCACAGTAAATGAGAACAAAACCAAATTCGAAATACATTGAATACTCAGAAGGTGTAACAATTAAATATCTTAGAATACAACAAGCAATATATCCAAAAATTGCACTTATGTGCGATAAATGTATGACCAGTTCGAAAATTTGAAATGCATTGAATATTAGAAAGGTGATATAAGAAAACACGTTGTATCGCAACAAGCAATATATTATTGAGTGGGAATTCTGTTCGTTGTTCAGGATTCCTTCTCTACAAAGCGCAATGGTAGACGCGTCATTACCGGGGTGGATTGGTCACGCAAATCAGATCTTGGTGTCCACGCAATTATAATCAAGTGCGTTACGCCAGTCGTAATTCTAAAGTAATCAAAGGTTTTGCCATCTGTTTACATGTATACGTATACCGCTTCTTTGTAGATATATCAACTTTACTTATTTATTATAAGGAAATGTGGGACCTATAACAGAGCTTTTAGGAGAACAAAGATAATCAATGTACAATGTTGTCTATATGTTTTTAGCTTTTGGTGGCCTAATGGAGGAAGGAGGAAAGGAGGGCAACCCATGCCTCGGCATAGTAATTTTGCCAATTGCTAGTGTGGCCGGCCATGCTATATAAAAAAAGCTTATTGAAGTTAAAACATTGAATGGATTTTGATGAAATTTGGCACATCAATACATTAAAATCTGTAATAATATAAGAGAATACCAAAAGTATTAACAGTTACTCCTCTGAGGGAATCCGGTCCTTTGTAAGGGACGAGCCGGTCATTGATGTGCTCTGTTGTTGATAGATCTTGGGCACCTCTGTATAGGCGGCTGAAGCCATCCACGGGGTTTCAGCAGCTTTTAGGTCCATCCGCAAGTCCCACACACCTCATTGGATCCCACCCAGGACCGATGGTGTAAATCCATTTCCCCGTCAAAAAAAGCCAATCTCTCTCCTCGTCTTTTGGAACTAAAGGTTTCCTAATTCGAAATGTACTGAATACTTGGCACTATTATTAGCAAGAGTCCTAGGAATTAATTTATTCGAGATTAAAAGTCACTTTTATGTTATTCCAGATTGTAATATATAACAACAACAACAACATAACTTTAGGCCAGTTCCGTAGAAAAAACCTTCAAGGTTTCCTTGCGTAAAGGAATAACAAAATATATAATATTTTTTGCATATATAAGATTATATATAAATTAGGATTGTGATAAGACAGATCATTCCAACCCATGTTGTTTCCAAGCCTTGTCGTGGCGATGGAGCTCAGTAACCTGGGATGAACATAAATACCTTGTGCGAAGCCAACCGGACCGAGGGGCTGATCTTAGTAGACCACTTAAATAGTAAGGTACTAAAGAGCTCGGAGCTTTTTTTTGCGTTCTGGGCAATGGGTGAGAATGGGAACTTCATCCCATTACACTGTACCGTAGCTAGGTAGGGTTGTGCCATGGTATGGGGCAATCCCTCTGCTCTGGTGGTATCTGTCCCTAAGAGAATTGACTAGCAGCTTATAATTTATAGCACCGGGGCACCTCATTAAGGGCGGTACTGATGTCATTTGCCGTTGTTTTAGTGGGTATCCGGCACTAATAATGTGCCGTGAGCCCCACACACCACTGGGCCCCATCGGTCACTAGACAGACAGGACCGATGACGGCCACCCGCGCCACGAAAAAAGGCAGATAATTCCATTCATAAATTGTATATATTAATGATCTGCTAACTCATACAACCTTATCAAACTTGATGGCGATATTATCTTAGACACAATCAAACGCGTTCTTATTAATGATTTATAACAGATTTTGATAAAAAACCAATACTCCCATTGTTGACACTTCATCTCCATAATCCATAAGAAAACTTCTTACCATAAATAATGCATGTAGCTGGGCTAACTATAATGGCGGCGTGCGTAGGCGCAGCGGATTGACGAGCGTTATCCTGATTGTAAATCCTATCCCTATACAGCTAGAAGCGCTTTGTGTCAATAATAAACCAGGAATATTTATATTGAATGAGTGTTTAGTGAGAATGTTAGTTTTTATAAAAATAGCATGAACGTAATACTGCTTTATAGATTTCTGTTGTTACAAATATTTTGTTTTTGGTAGAGACACTAATCACTGTTGGTTACCATTTTCTGATAGGAATTTATCAACAGACAGGCTATGGTAAATTTATCAACAGACAGGCTATGGTAAATTTATCAACAGACAGGCTATGGTAAATTTATCAACAGACAGGCTATGGTAAATTTACTAAGATACGGTGCCATTAAATATTAGTTGATCTGGTACTATGGATACCTCTCGCTTCATTCTAATGACTTCAAAGTAATAAATAAGTTTGTCGTGTGGCTACTCACAAACTGCATGAAAATTTGTGAGTAGCCGATGACCAATTGGGGGGACGAGGTAAAAACGTGCAAAGTAACGGTTTAATCATCTGACCATGATGATGACACCAAATAAGCCCCAGAAGAGAGAAACCGGGCGTAACCGATGGTTACAAAATAAGAAAATATTTCATTGATTTATTAAAATTTCAACAAATGCAATGTAATATTGATGTAATACAAATGTCATGTAAAAGTAACGGTTCAGCTTAAATAAATGTTACATTTCCGGAATATCGAGTGCTAACGACTTGAATGATGACAGAACATGCATAAATATTTTGTATTCAAGCAATTTGTACAGTTAGTACGTTTCCGGTGGCCTATTGAAGGATTAGCAATGATGAGGATGTTTATGGCAGTAGGCTCGTCAGAACCTTACCGATACAACAAAAGAAGTTAAGGATGAATAGAGGGCGATTATGATCCCAATTATGACTGTACTCGAGTAGCAGACGTATGATGTTGCTTGAGCAGCAGAAGAAGCAAATTTTTAAACATCGATCACTGGTGTGAAAGCACAAATTTCTGAACAATTCCTAAGTCTACCAACAAAGTCGGAAACTTCGATCGAAAACGTGCGTCGATCGTAAAAGTCTATCTGTTTAGAAAACATTGTCTGCGTCGCAATCGAGTCTCCTACTCAGTTGTCGCGAGCGTATTGTCCGCTGCTAGTCTATAGCTTGTTAGAAAGTAACAGAATCGTTCCGTCGTATTGCTGTACTACTCACACTATATACAGTCACTGTTGACATGGTACTAGACCAGTCTAGCATACTCTAGGATATTGTCATGGTACTAGACCAGTCCAGGATACTCTCATGTCTCCAGAGTCACTTAGCCTTTGCAATTTGCAGCATGAATACAGACTCATGATGTAAGTAACAATGGTTGACTTACGAATTGCCAAAATCCAGGGTGGATTACTAGCGACTAAGGAATAATATTTTAACATTTAAACAAAGAGGAGAGTTAAGTTAGAGATTCGTGACGATTAAAATGTAAAGAAATTGTCTGGAGCACAAACATGTAAATGATTAAACTCCTGTTTTATGAAAATACAACATATCAATTGATTAATTTTGATTAATTACAAAAATATAAGTTTTATCGTTGCCAAATATATTTGAAAACTAATAAGCTACAAAATAAAACTTAAATAAAATGTTAATATAATATATATATACGATAAAAAAGAAGGCCGTTTATCATATTATACTTAATTATTTTTTCAACGTATTTATAGATAATTAAGATAACGCCATGTTGGTTTCGGAATTTAAATGTCGGTATTAGACTTGTACAAATATGCACATGCGTGGGTGAGTTAATAGAGAAATTACTCGGGTATCAAATAAAGGTGTGTATACATCGTAAATTGATAGCAGTCCACGTGCGAACAAGTCTGCCGTGTTGATTGTAATTTGTAGAGCGCGAGACCATGTCTGAACAAGGCCTATTCCACACAGTATCGCCCCGTGCAGTTTGTCCAACTAATAATGCACATTAAATATACTTACCTACCTGTATCATAAAACCGAGGAGTGTGTTTGCTTGTTTGAACGCTCCTATCTCAAGTGCTGTTGGTCCAATTTGAGAAAAAGTTTCAGTGTGAGATATCCCATTTATCTTGGAAGCATATAAGCTATTTTACATCACGCTACGATTAACTGAAACAGAGCTACGCGGGTGAAACCGCGGGGTCCTGCTAGTGTACAAATAAAATGTACAAGCCGCTGCGAAAACCAGTATGTAACGCAGACGATATTTATGGAAAAAATATTAGCATTAAAAACAATTATGTATTTTAGGCTCGTTGTTTCTTTAATTTTGAAACAAATGTATAAAATTATGCCTGTAATTAACATTAATACATGATATTATCATATAAATTGTACACGAAACAACCAATTGTTTAGTATCACTTCTCATTACACAAAATTATTATTTATCAAGCAATTAAACTCAATTTTATTTAGTTAATTTAATTTTAAACAAATTTATTAATTATGGCATCATATTTTAATGGCAAACCTTGAAAATTATACGTGGAACAATAAAATATAATTGTTTGTTAAATATTCAATAGGACGGCTGACGAGTAATATGCGTGCAGTAAGAAGTCCGAAACCATCCATCGGTTTTATTTGATTACATAATTATATTAAAACTTAATTAATCAATTAATGTAACCATTTTCAAATACGTCCAACTGTGACAGTACTGGTTTCTAATATAATTAATTACTTGATATAAAAATTTGAAAAACTAGATCTTTTGGCCACCCGTCTGTTTACTAGATCGGCGGCCAAGCAAGTGATACCAGAACGAAAAAATTATATCATATTAGATATGATAAATATTATTATAAGTATCTACACGTTAATAGGCTCACGCTATTCAGTTCATATTACATGTATTTATTGTAAATTGTTGCGTTCTGTTCTCCTTTATGCATTTATTTACACATCATATATACACATATAGAACGCCATGCTAAGCGAAGTTGGAAAGAAAAAAATGAATTTGCTCTAAACCTTGAAGAGTCCCAGTGTTAAAAACTTTTGTGTGAATAATTCATAATAATTTTAAATATTTATTTGTATTTGGTAATTTTCACCAGGTGGAAAGACGATCTCCGTACAGTAACTGGTCCGGGATGCGAGTAGAAGGGGATCGGTCGTCTTAGCGTCCATTGAAAGAGGCCTAAGTCCAGCAGTGAACCGATAAGGGCTGATAATGTTGATGATATGGGTATTGACACCAGTGCAACATTTCACTTTGAAATACATGAAACCGTTTATTTTACAGACAGTACCAACTATCTGCTAAAACTGCAATTTCATTTGAATTTCATTGCAACTCTCACCACAGAAATAGTCACGGGGCTCATACTGTTTAAACAAGAAAATATTACGTAAATTCTTGTGGATTTGGTTACAAAGTATTGCACTGGCTCGAAGATAGCATAACTCTCTGGGACCTCGAGTTTGGTTTCCTGGATAGTCTTCATCACAACTTGCACTCTCAAATTACAATAATTGGAACTCTACTTTATTATGGTAGGAATTATTTCTTAGCTTTTAGCGAATGTTACTAGTTATAATGAAACTAACTTACCTTTTTTTTGCGGCTTATTAAGTATTTTCAGATGTTTTACAGCTACCGTGGTTCACGGATGAACTGAGATGGTAAATGTCCAGATGTGTTAAGTTATTGTCAGTACTCGAAGACTTCAAGGACACCAGGACATTTTTCATCTCAGTTCACCAATTACCGGTCATCATAGTTGTAAAGCTCCTGAAACGTTGGGACCGTACTGTATTTAATAAACAGCGACGAAATCCGTTAAAGTAGTTTTATTATAATCTATGACCAATCACTTATAAATCTATTTCTATAGCTTGCTGCGTGTAACCCGTCTTTCAAAGAAAGAATAAACTCTATTTTTGAAGTAGAATTAAAATAGAGTAAATTGTAATACGGAAGCATTTTCTGGTGTCACCGGGTAATTATTTAACTCTGTCAAATACACATATCGGCACAAAGGATGACGTAGGCATCAGGAGCCTGATTAGTCGTTCGAGCCCTCTACGCAATATCAAAGTTTTATTTTTCTACACGCACAGATATTTTTAACTATATTTCATACAAAAAAATTATGAAAATTGATTAAATATAAAATATGATCCAAGTTAATTCAAAATATTTATTGGAATAATGATTAATAATCCAAGTAAACTACAAAGACAATGACTCGTCATACGTGTGTAAATTGTATACATCTAGTTGCAAACTGTGAGTGGACTAAATATCGGGATGCATCCACCCCATCTACGGGAGTCTGTTCCCGTATCGACCACAATCTCACTTGGAACGTCGCCTGACGTGTCTTATAGTAACCAATGAATGTGTACTTGACACTACTATCAGCATAGAGCGGTCAGACAAAAAATACAAGGAAATTTAAGTGGACAATTCACTACAAGAACTTCAATTACAAACCAACAATGTAAGTCTCCTGTGAGTTGTGGCGTAGTGGGGGAAGTTTGCGCTGACTATTGCGCTGTTAACTTTTGCCTTTTATGATCCATTGCTCGTTGTTAAGTAACGTTCCACAGTTAACTTGTCTACCGGATACAATGTTTTATGTAATCCTACTAGTAATATTATAAATACGAAAGTGTGTTTCTTATAGTATAGGGCGACAAACGTGAAACCGGAGCCTTTTTACCTATGACCATCCGCATAATTAGTATATCAATGTATTGCCTTCATTTCCCCCTCCCCTCCAATGGGCCATCGGCTACTCAGAAACCGTATATTTTTATAAGTTTAAGAAATTTAATATATTATTTAAGATTTTTATTATAGAAATACATATAATACGCAGATAAACATCCATGTCCTAAGCGGGATTCGAACCCGCGACCTCTTACGTAACACGCGGAACAACCGCCACGTTCAACACAGTTTTACTAGAGGTATAAATTAAAATAATAACCGTTGCTTCTACGACGCATATCTTGCAGCGAGGATTTATGATTTTTCCTGTCCCTAACCAACGGTTATAATATTTGACTTATAATAAAACACGCGGTCAATAAAGTTGAGCTACCAAATAATTTATTCAATAATAGATGCGCGACGCCCACGCGCGGTTTAATTAACACGTGTGTGACGTTCCCGAACGAGTTCTACAGATCCAACGGACACACGGACAAATAAATGCTTTTATGATATTGAATAAGTTGTAACTAATTCCATGGTTGGTTGGCATGGCTTGGTTTCGAACGTCCGAATAACACATCACTGGACTATACAAAAACGCTATGATCGACATCGATAAAACCGATTTATCCTTTGGTTCGGCAAAATGATAGATAATATTGTTATCTCGATACAAAAGTACACAACACTATAAAGCTTAATAACTACTTGAAGATATGTATATAATATGATACGAAAATAACTCTTGGACATTTTAAACAGTATTTACCTCACTTGGCACTATGAAGTTCGATAACTAAAAAGCGATTTTGAAAAACGATTTATCGACAGTGGTTTGTCGATAGTAACAGCATCAACATCTATTCACATATATTTATTCGTTTCGGTCCAATGGAACAAATTTCTGTGAATTTGAATAATTTGTAACCAACCATTTCCGATTGATTAATAAAAGTGGAGGTTTTTTTAACGTTCCAAGGGGAAACACCAAGGAACTATCTATACTAAGACATTGGTCACTCACATCAGGTGAAACCTTCTGGAATAGAGCGATCTATCTCCCGCCGCGTCTTAACCTTCTATTGAATGAGACGGTGATCTAAATCAAGCCTGTCTGTGATAATAAGGTAACTTCTAAAGTAGGTACCTACTTTAACATCCACATAATTACAATGCCGATGCGTTGCCCTCGCCTCGTTGGGTTGCAATTAAACCTATAAGGTATTCATCCACCCACAACTCCTCGTAATTTAAATTAGAAGGAACGAGGTCATATTCAGAAAAATCTGAATGAAAGAATTTACAGTTAACGAGACGTGTGTATAAAAGTGCTGGAGAAACTTAACGATCAACTCTCAATGACATCATTTGACATCAAATAATTTTGTGCACAAGCCATAGATTTACAAAAATACAAGACACACGATTTCATATTTAGCTGTCATCATAAAGCATCCGTGATAGTATATAAACATACATGAGCAAAGTCAACCTTCCGCGCATAATTTTAAGGCGTTTTTATTAAGCAGATTCTACTAGAAAGAGGCCCATAATTTAAACATAACTTTTTTGCAATATCAAGCGTACGCTTATGATTTTAAGTTGTTTTTACAAAGTGCATAATTTGACATGTGCGCATGTTGTTTACGGACGGAACTGTGTATCTTGATATTTATTTAAACCAATGGCACTTGCCATATTATGCGATTTCCTCGCACAAGACACAATGGATTCCATCTCTTTGTGATTCGTTTCAATGTTGCTCGCACACGAACCGTTGCATTTAAGGCTGTAAGCTATAAACCGAGGTGAAATATCACGATTCGTATTGAACTTGATCTTCATTAAACAGGTAAGTAGATCAGATACAAGTTATTGTAATGTGTTATATAAAATTAACATAAAAGCACCTTCGAATGATACAAATCTGATTTGCGTTTACAAATTGAGAGCGTTCGTTTTGTTGGATTATTAATTAATTCATTATTACTTACCAGTTTTTATTATAGTTCGTTTTTTCGTTGGGATGTTACATAATTAATTGTAGGTTAATGAATTGGAAAGGCTTAAAAATAAAAACTTTTGCCGATGATTTTTGTAGCAGTGAATTAACTTCTGTAAGCTTCCGTTATTTCCGTTCCGTTCCGTTATTTTCCGTTACAGTAATGCTGTTAATTTATTTGCCTATGCGTTTTTTTCTTTTCTTAATAATAATAATGTTTCATAATCATAATCAGGAACTAAAATCAGATGCAACGTATCATAAAACCTTAGTTCATTAGAAGTACTTGCAACACGCCATACAAAAGCACACTCCAGTAAATAAATTCATAAAAACACATAACTCTCCTTTAAAACAGTCAGACTATAAATCTGGGCTAGCCGAACATTTCGAGGCTATTATATCATCTATTCTTTATGAATGAAGCGAGGTGACCGCTGGGTGTACGTGCACACAGCACACACGCAAGACGCGCGTGTGGGTGAGTTTTTTGTGAATGGCCAGCAATATCCGGTCGTATCGACCGGACTACAGGTTTTCTTATCACCTCTCCAGCACTGTCTAAACACAAGATATAAAAATGGTGTTTTATTACGTTTTACAACGCACACGCTCCGTGAATATCGATGAAATGAACGCATAATAGGCTCCGGAGACGGAATATGGCGTAGGTGTGAATGAGTCCCGTTCGGAGCGACAATTTAAGGATGGAATTTTTAAATTTTTATATGAAATAACGAGTTCTGTATTCGGATGTGTAATTTTATGTTATAACGTATTCACGCTGCGTGGTCCACAAAAATTGTTTCCGACCGTTCATACTGTTTGTTACGTTGAAGCATAAACAAGATGGACGTTTTGATGATTTATTACCAATGATCTAGTTGTAAATTATTCTTCTTTTATATATAGTATAGGGGGATAAATAAGCAAGAGGGGTCAAAGACTACCGACGCCCATGAATATCAGCATAATTATGCCGATGCGTTGTCCTCCTTTTCACCCCCCCCCCCTACAATGGGCCACAGGTTACCGAACCCAAACAGCTGTCCCTTTACGGCGTTATCAAGTAAGCGGGAGGTACATCCCAGTCATTACATGGACGTACATGCCAACCCAATTCCGTTGCATAGAAGGATAATTTTACTTATCCTCTTTAGAACATTACTTACCGTAAAGAAATGGTTCTTTACCATTCTCCTTCACCATTGTGTGAAATTAGGTACCTCTAGGTAAGCCGGAGTAACTTATTATTTCGAAGAAACTCAATGAATACTGATGCATAGCCAGTATATTTATAAAGAAATAATATTGAAAATAAAACCTGAAAGATGTTTTCGTATATACGTAAATTAGATGTATATTTTTAGGTTAAATCGTAAGCACACATAATACTTGAGTAAAAACTGGTACTGTGAAAACATAAATCTATAATGTTTATGTTACAATTACCCTCTATGTTATACCAGCTCGTACGTACAACAGGCGTGAAAAAAACCAAAGGGTCAACGCAAAATCCACTGCATTCGAATCGTAAATCTTACGTTAGCACCGAGAACAGACAGAAAATCGAAACAAAAACATTCTCCCTACCAAATCAAGTCGGATCCAAGTTAGAGCAAAACAGAGCTCGCCTTATCAAAATTTAAATTTGGAAAAAAGCGGGGGCCGTCTCATTTCAATAACCGTTATTCGATCCCAACCCCCCTCCTCCGTCCCTGGAGTGCCCCGTCCTATAGGTGATTGATGGCGGAGCAGAAACAATGGCTACTCCGCGACCCGACTAAAACGCGAATCCTAATAAATGCTTTATTTTATTTGGTTCCGAATAACGAGACGCTAATAAATATTGGCACACAGTTTATTTACATCGGCTAACAGAACTTTCGTACATATGAAAAATAGAAAAGGAATCGATAACGGGTTGGCTCACGATAGTTAGTACACATCTCTTTCATTTTCTCTTTCAATTTGAATTGATATGTTGGATTTATTCATACGAATATTTTGATGACATATTTAAAAATCACACTAACATTTAAGATGTAATTTATTTATTATATTTTAGAATGACGTTTGCACATTGATTACGTATATACGAAATAGGTATTTAGTAGGACAGACTCTGTTAGTGATGTAGCAAAAGTGATTGATGGATGTCGATACAATTTCCCCTAAAATTCGTTGTTTTAACAAGACACTTAAAAAAGACGGTTTTCTGTAAATTATTAAATACATTATATGTTAATCCTTAAATCCACCTTAAAATTGGTTTTATTGATTAAGACAGACAGATGACTGACAAATGCGCTGGATTCAAACGCGATTAAGTGTAAATATATTCTTATTTCTTTAATTCAAAAGTAATTAAGATGAATGCACGTGCCGGATTTTGTTATGAGTCTGCCATGACATGAAAATAGATTATGGCATGAGCCTGTAATGACAAAATCTATTTCGCTAAATTTCATTTCAGTCCGCCGCACCATTTCGCGAACTGCTAGCATTCAAATGGAGTACATGGAGATTATAGGGACTTTTATTGCATAATTTGAACTAACCTGATAGTAGACAACCCACAGACTGTTATGTAGGTATTGAAATTCCATGTAGTTAAATACTATAAACCTTCAATTTATATATGTACTTTCGATTATCATTATCTTGTAAAACTGCCTCTAAATTAATGGACAGTTTACTCACAACACAGCAAGTATGTGTCATCGGCTTTCATAACGCATACACCATGATACAATGACAGCTATTTTCCTGTTCAATTGCTATTAAGAGTGTAAAAAAACTGCTAGCATATTCCGTAGTGCATGTAATTTCACCCTCTTTCTCTAAGATTGTTCGAGCGAATAATTGCTGGGTAGTCATTTACAATTTGCCACCGCCGTACTCTACGTATTAACGATTAATACGTACGTATTACCGTCATACCACGTATTAATATTGGGTATGTATAATGTGTATAAGTAACTATATTACACTAATACAATAGTCGATTTGTATTTTTCTAAAACTAGGAATCATATTTTTGAGGGCATAAAATAATATTACGTATTTGTGTAATACTAAATAAGCGTGTGATACACTCTGAAGTAAAAAAACTATTTAAATGGAAGATACCATTCAATTAGCCTGTTGCGTGAGAGCAGTTTTTAATTGTTACTCTACAAAATGTACTAA
>JAFELO010000387.1:392582-445901 GCA_017140195.1 Eumaeus atala | reverse complement strand
CATGTGACATATTATATCATGTGACATATTATACCATGTGACATATTATACCATGTAACATATTATACCATGTGACATATTATACCATGTGACATATTATGCCTACTGTTAGCATAATAAATAATCATCCATTGAAAACTCCTTGCGTGCCATGGACAGAGCTTTGCTATTTATTTCTCTGCGATATATGGTTCGATATTGATTCGATATAAATTCGCAGGAGAACCAAGGTATCCGCATGAGAACCGCAAGCTGAAATAACAATGGGCATACCAGTTCAGTCGCAGAAACGGTAACCGTTGGGGTAGAAAGGTACTCGTGTGGCGGTCCCGCACCGGAAGACGGAATGTTGGACGGCCTAGGAGGCCGTGCAACACCGGTGGACTGACGACTTGGTTAAAATGGCGGGGAGCCGCGGGATGCATGTGGCTCGTGGCCGTGACCTGTAGCCACTCTGTGGGGGGACATATGTCCAGCTGTGGACGTCGTCCGGCTGATGACCATGATCATGATGAAAATTCCTCACAATTCAAAGAAAAGCGAATATTATCCACCATCTTAAAACAAAAACATTATGTTATAAACTCAACCCTTATATAATACATAAGCCCTTATCGGCCCGCTGCTGGACATGGGCCTCCTTCAATGAACGCCAAGACGACCTATCTCCTGCTACTCGCATCCATCCTGGACCGGCTACTGCACGGAGATCGAAAATCAGGGTTACAGGGCCCGAAATAAGAGTCAGTGCCCCCAATTCGACCACAAGCGAATATTATTTAATAATTCATTTGCAACTTACAATGTAACGTCGTTATTGCGAACAACACAAGGACCTTGCACTAAGACTTGCTACAATAGTTCCTAGTGCACTCTATTCGATAATAGATGGCACTACAATCACATCGGGTTCATGCAGTAACACACGGGCACACGCGGAGGATTCTCAAGCTTTCTTTTACTAGTGCCTCATTACACCCACATGATAGTTCCTTATTTATCCTACAGGGGGCGGTTTCGATATATGGCTTTATTTAGGTAGTTAATACACCCACACACGTACAATTTTACAAAAGAAAATTAAATAAGAAATGTACATATTCTTATTAACAAGTACACGAACGTCATAGGTTTCTATAACATGATTTCCCTGTACGCACACGTATTAGGAGGTGACAAATTTTGATTTCATAGGTTTTGGGTGGATGTCTTTAATATGAAGCATTTCCTATTTGAGAGTTAGGTATAGACTACTCACTACTTTTTGATAAGCGGTAGTGCCATGGTGCATAGGAGGATTATGCTGATGTTCATGGGCGTCGGTAGGCACGTTTGTCCCCCTATATCATAAAATAAATTGACTAAATATTTCACACTAAACCGGTAATATTTTTTAAAGTATTTGAAAAGTTAATTACTATGCATCTGTATATAGTTTACGAGTATTGCTTCTAGTAAAGAACCTACGTAAGTACCAACTTTAGTCAGTTTTTTTTTGAAGTGGCAAGGGAGCGGATAGCTTTTTAATGACTTGCAACACTTCACATTCACACGATTTAACAATTATGCGGATGTATATGGGCGTTAGTGTAATTGCCGATGTGTTGTCCGCCTTCCTTTCGACACGATGGACTAACGGAAAGTCACAAACCGCACACAGAGCTGCGCGTGTACCGGTAGTTCCCCGGTGGTGCAGAAGGAATTCGGCGGCAATGCTGCATGACATAACCACTTTGATATAACAAATTATAAAAGAAATTTAATGAGAAATGTTTTATTCCATTTCAATTAAAATCCATACTAATATTATAAATGCGAAAATAATTCTGTCCGGTCTGTATGTGACGCTGAACCGATTTCGATGAAATTTGTTATAAATATAGTTAGACCCGCAATGGTTCACAATGGGGGTGAAAGTTTGCTTGAAAGTTATTGTTATAAACAATTCAAATTAATAATATAATATGTATTATTATTCCTGGTTTTACAGTGTGTTATTTATTAAATATTACTATTCACCATCATCATCATTATCAGCCCTTATCGGTCCACTGCTGGACATAGGCCTCTCTCAATGAACGCCAAGACGACCGATCTCCTGCTACTCGCATCCATCCCGGACCGGCTACTGCACGGAGAACGTCTTCTATATAATATTACTATTACTATTTATTAATTATTAAATATTTTTTTCTACAATGTACTACATTCATTGGTTGTAGTACATTGATATTGAGAAAGTCTTGGCTTGATACCGTCAAGTCATTTGAAAGTCGAGTATAATATTATGTAAACGTGGCTGAAACGACGGAGCTATGCGTAGGCAGACAAGTTTTGGTGTTTTCACCCTTGGATAGGAAGATTACCGAGAAATATTTCAGTTTATAATTTGTCCCTGTTATTCTATCGGGGCGGATCACTATTTAGGCATATAAAAAGTGTCCTGCAGTTTCATCCGCATAAAATCTAGCCCAAATTAATCGTTTTTCCGGGAAAAAGTAAGTCAAAAGTTGCTCGTCGCTTTTTTTATGTTAGACCAGATTATATCCTATATGTATGGCGAATTTCAATCAAATCCGATTTGAGATTTCTGCGTAATTTTTTTTTTTATATTTAATTTACACACATATAAACTTACTCATTAAATATGACATGTTCATAGTAATACAGAAGATGTCACGGGTCTGGACTATTTTGCAACCCATTTCACAGAGCACGTGTGTGTCACGTGGTAGCGAAAAGTCACGGTTACATCAGCCGGTAGAGTTTACGTTACAAGGTCAGGGGTTGGACGGGTGAACGGCCGCCCGCTGGCTGAATAGGCACAGGTCAACGTCAAAACGTTACTACACAAATAAACTACACCTGCACTTTTATACTCTGTATGCCGCCAAATATACAAAAGCCGCCACGTTTTAAGTGAACGACTTTACACTTATGTTTAAAGAAACGACTGAAAATAATTAAAATAATTTAACGATACTGTACTCTGTGAAAGTCGTGGCAACTTTTATCTATTTGGTAATACAAAGGGAATGAATAGAAAAAATAAATCACTTGTTAAACATTGAATTGGGAAGAAAAAAATGTTGAAAGTAGCTCTTTCAGCTTCTGTTGTGATATATCTCTGTTGGTCCTTGCCACTTCCATAGATATAAGAAACAGAGAGAGATTATTATTTATTCTGGGTGAGCGCTAAAATTCATCAGTTAATTTCATTTTGGATAGATTTTGGCCATCGTTCAACCATCGTTCAATCGTTTAAATATTACTCATAAGTTGTATTGTGAATTACTATACTATACGTGAACACTTTTAAGGTAATTCATAATTATCGTCAACCCATCTCCAGCGCCATACAACATCGATATGTCTGCCTCACTCAACATGTACCTGTTGGTGAGGGACAAAAAAAATTATTTTATAGAATGCATGGACAATAGTGTTGGAACAGTTAGTCGTAACAGGTGTAGGCGATTTTTTGCTTTCGCTCGGTGGGTGGGCCCTCGTTGGCAAACGTTTATTTATTTATTGCTACCGTCACTTAGCACTGTGCGGTTTTTATGCGCCCATGGGTCTGTATGGGACTATATGATCTATCCATTTTAAAGTGCAAGCGAAAATACTCTTCTTTTTATCGGCACCAAAACCAAGAAATAACAAACTTTGCACTAAACATCTGATTAAGAGACAACCAGGTGGTGGTCTCTTAATAAGATTTTTAGGTTGTCTGGGCACACTAGGAACTCTAGAGGTAAAACTGATTAGCGACAGATATTGTAAAGTCAAGTCCATTCCGGGGCTCAATTCCGAGTAGGGCCAATAAATAGTGTTGTTGGGATTTTTCAATTTCTAACATGAGATCCCTCTCGCTCACATGACACTGGCGTAAAGTGACAGCTATGCTGTCAGATTTCGTACCGTATGTGATTTACCAATTTTAGATTAGCCGATTGGAGGTGATGGTGAAAGGAAATGTCTACGGGCATCGGTAGTCATCAAGAGGCAGCGTTATTTCCTTGGCCATATTCATGTTGTTGTGTATTAGCATCTACTTTATCATTCATTATACTAAATTAAAGTTTTCAGCTAAGTCTAGAATGTTAAGTGACCGGTAAATATTTCTAGACTTTTAAATATATAGGAATCAAGATTTATCTAAAATGGTTTAAATATAATAAATATAAATACTAATATGAATCAGACAGAAGAAGACTTTTCAAGTAAAGCAGACTTTTAAATAAATTGAAGCTGCAATATGTCTTGTTTTTAGATGTTGTAAAATCGTCAAAAGAGCATAGGGATGTAAGTATACAATGATATGATAAATCTACACATCACATGGACATATGGACGACACAGTTTAAACAGAAGAACATGAAAAAATATAGAAGTAACTGAAATGTAGTCAATAAAAAATATAGAAGTCGCTGAAATGAATTCAATAAAAAATATAGAAGTCGCTGAAATGAAATCAATTAAAAATATAGAAGTCGCTGAAATGAAATCAATTAAAAATATAGAAGTCGCTGAAATGAAATCAATTAAAAATATAGGAGTCGCTGAAATGCAATCAATTTAAAATATAGAAGTCGCTGAAATGAAATCAATTAAAAATATAGAAGTCGCGGAAATGAATATCAATTAAAAATATAGAAGTCGCTGAAATGAAATCAATTAAAAATATGGAAGTCACTGAAATGAAATCAATTAAAAATATAAAAGTCGCGGAAATGAAATCAATTAAATATATAGAAGACGCTGACATGAAATCAATTAAAAATATAAAAGCCGCTGCAATAAAATCAATTAAAAGTAATGATTACAAGATATACCAGATCTTCAGATGTTGTAAAGTCATCAAAAGGGCAAAGGGACGCTTAATTACCTTATGTATATACAATTAGATAAATCAACACATAACATGGGGAGGTTCGACTAAACAATGTATAACAGAATACATTAAATATACAATACACTGAACTGAGTTCTGTTGGAGGTACATAAATTTTCACTCTGCACACTCCAGCAATCTCACCGCCAAGAAATAACACATATAAAAAATGTTCAAACTAAATTATAAAGTTCAAATGTTGCCTAAGTAAACCGCGTTCTACCTTTTTTTTCTATTGTTGACGCTTGGCAACGAATTTACGCGCCTCCACTGGCCCTGGGTGGGGACCAGTGGTGTGTGGGGCTCGGGTCACATTATAGTGCCGAATGCCCACAAAAACCACCGCGAGTGCCATCAGTGCCGCCCTTGGTCGGGTGCCCTGGAACAACAAATATTCAGGGACCAACTCCACCTCCGCAGATGGGGGTCGCCCCGTACTACAGGACAACCCCACCGAATTTGGGACAGTGCAATGGGGAGAAGTTCCCATCCTCGCCCCTTGCCCTGTGCGTAAAAGCGCCTCCTGTTGCTCTTAGGTCCCCTCTCCTTATAAAAGGGGCACCGAGAACGATTCCTCCTCCTGATCTTTAGCCCCCTCTTCTTATAAGAGGGATGCAATTGGCTTCGCCTGGGTTCACCCAGGCTACTAAGCTCCACTGCCACGACGAGACTAGAACCATGGTGAGGAGACCGCTTTCAACCTTATCCCAGTTATCCCATTATTATGTTTTTGTTTTTAAATTTTTTTTTATTTATTTTTTAGTAAGAGGTGTTATTCTGCACATCAGCGGCATTGGGCCGGCACGACCGGAGTACCTCTCCCTCAAATTGTACCAACCTAAAATAATATCTTCGGTGTCATGTTTCATGCAGTTTGTGAGTAGCCCGTGGCCCACGGGAGGAATGAGGGCAACGCATCGTCTTAGTAATTGTGAGGATGTTATGCGTCGGTAGTTGTAAAAAGGCTCGATTGCCTACATACTATAGAAGAGAGTATGAATATGTAAGTATGTATACAGGGTTAATGAAGTGTGCCGGTGTAAATTTGTGTCGACACAATTCCTTCCAGACCAGTCGTTCACTTTAGTGTCTTGTAGATTTGTGCAATGTTTTCTGTTGTCGGTACACTGTTCGGTCTCGCCCGCCAAGTGTTCAAATTAAAATTGCTTCGTTATTAACAATAATTGTCAATTTTGGCGTAAAAAAATCGAGCATGTACTGCTCGGCGACGTCAACGAGAATTAATTTAGCAAAATGTACGGAATTATAACATGGAATAGGTATTTTGTATTTATTCAATGGCAATATTGCTACACACTTCGCCACTTATTACTTTATATTGATCAATAAAATTTCAGGGGAGGCAATTGTGCGGGTGTTTAAGGGCGTCGGTAGTCTGCAGAAGAGACCCGGCTGTTTGTTTGTTCCCGATTAGTATAAAAATCGTGTTGCTGACGAATATTTTAAACAGATTTGCTAGTTACGCCCTACGGTTTTGCAAAAGTATATTGGACTGCGACACGAAAAGTTTATACATTAGATATATATTGATTGCGTTTTGGAGCATAACGGCATTGAAAGTCAGCCAGAGGTTCTATAATTAATATTATTTAGTGATCTGTACTGTCTAAGAAAATCATAAGAAGAGGTAGTGCCATGCTGCATTGAAGGAGACACTACCTCCTCCAATGCAACGGAATTGAGCGCCACGACCGGGGAGGCACAACTCGCTCACATAATACCGCCGTAAAGTGACATCTTCAGGGTCGCGTTTCGTGCGGTTTGTGAGTAGCCGGTGGCCCATTCGGGGGGGGGTGATTGGAGAGCAACGCATGTGAATATCCGTAGGCGTCGGTAGTCGTAAAAAGGCTCCGATTACTCGTTTGTCCCTGTTCTATACTTTAAAAAAAAACCTTTACTTTGACAGTATCTACGGGTACCTAGGTCTATAATTAAAAGCCAAGCGTAGATTTTAGTAGCAGGTCGTGCTGCATCACAGCCGAATCGGGCTGGCACTACCGCGAACTTACCTCTCACTCACATGACACCGTCGTTAATTGACAGTTATGCTGTCCTGCGGCATGCAGTACTTTAGTGACCAGTGGCCTGTCGGGTGGGAGGAATAGGGGACGCATCTGGATGACAGTAGTGCGGATATCTATGGGCGTCATTATTCGTCAGATCTGACGTCTCGTTTTCTCCCTATGCTATAAAAATTCAGAAAAACTCGGTAGGTTAAAACAGTGCGTGTGCATGTTGGAAATTTTGGTTGTCTGTCGCACCTAAGAGCGAACGACAAGTAAAATATGGAATTGAATAATCGTCACCCGGACTCGCCACTGTAAGAATCGGAATTATTCGTTTCATAAATTTCCGTATCCCGACCTCGAGATACACGTGAGGTTGAGTAATTCTCATACTCTTTGTTTGAATGTTTATAGACATCGGTGCGGTGACGAAACGGTTTTGACTGCTCGTTTACCCACTTCGCTATGATGCACTATGCTCCGAGTAAACGGCACAAGTACACGAGTAATATTGGATGATAGAAACGGCAGTGTCATGTGTCCGAGAGGTAGGCTTCCTAACATAAAAATATATATAATTAATACTTGAACAAATCATATCCATACCTATTTAGCAAAGATCTTATACTTTTCTAAGCTAAACGTTAACATTGCTCTGGTAGGAAGATAAATATATTACGCACAAATATAGTCCCAGTCTAAAAATTACAAGTACCAAAGCTATCTCTTACTATAATAACGAAAACCATTTTATAAACAGACTGAGTGTAACTACACTAAAATTACAAGTACCAAAGCTATCTCCTACTATAATAACGAAAACCATTTTATAAACAGACTGAATGTAACTACACTAAAATTACAAGTACCAAAGCTATCTCTTACTATAATAACGAAAACCATTTTATAAACAGACTGAATGTAACTACACTAAAATTACAAGTACCGAAGCTATCTCTTACTATAATAAGGAAAACCATTTTATAAACAGACTGAGTGTAACTACACTAAAATTACAAGTACCAAAGCTATCTCTTACTATAATAACGAAAACCATTTTATAAACAGACTGAATGTAACTACACTAAAATCCATTGTCGTGCAACCTCAGACAGACGCCTCAGCAACAGAATTTCCACTAAAGATTAAAACGAGTCTTAACGTGCGTGGCTACAATATCAACCGTTATATATATATATATATATATATATATATATATACGTTGATGTCTTAAGTTTACGCGAATGTTACTCGTTACAATAAAATTACTTTTACTGATTCTATCTTGGTTTATTTCTTTATTTAACTAGCCCGACGTTTCAAAAGCTTTACAACAACCATGGTCACCGAGAGTCATGATGGCAGATGTCCTGATGTCGCAAATTATTAAAAGTATTCGAAAAATTATAATTATTTAATTGTTCCGATTAACGCAAACAGTACTTACTCATTGTGCCTTGCCGTCTTGAGGTGGTATGTTTTGTCTTTGTTTTGATTATGTTTACCACGTATGATATTTGTGGTTTTTTTTTTTTGTTTTTATTTGTTGGACCCAGTGATGAATATAATCAAATTGGAACGATTGATCACTTATCTTTACAATTATATCACTGCTCTGGTGCTAAGTGATCGAGATTTCCCGTTGGCCCCGGTCCCTTTTGGGTGCAACATTCTAATGTTTCGCGATATTGAAGTACCTACTTCTTATGGCGCAGTTGGGACGAATTGTGGCAGGGAATTTTGGCGCCAAGAGCACCGACAGTTAAGCACACAAACACTTGAGCACTATAATATGTCCCTCGCAGGTGGCTCTCTCAATAGAGATGGCCGCCGTAGCCGAAATTCGGCTAGGACGACATTACCATTTATTATTATTAATATTAATTGTCTACGTATTTTATTATGAGACTTTCGGCTACCCACTTCATGACATGCGAATTTTGAAAACTCCAGCGAGGATTACGATCATGTCATGGGTAGGAGAAGTTGTATCGTCAGCTATGAGCTACCCGCAGTTTTTTTCGAAGGGATCTACTAAAGTTGGCGATGCTATTGCATTTGCCGTAGCAGTTCAACGGACTAGCCAGGACCATTGTGTCTATCTGCAGGTACTAATGCCGTGCTTCATTATATCCAAATTGGGCGGGTACGATCGGGGAAGCATCTATCGCTCACAGGACGCCGCTACTAAGTGACAGTTACGCTGTCTCCTCCGCTCCAATGGGCCACCGGGAAACTCACAAATCGCACGAAACAGGAAAGCGGACACTTCACAGCATTGTTATATGAGCGAACGGTACCTCTCCGCGCTGGCCCGATTCGGCAGCAATGCAGCGTTACACAAGCACTTACTGTAGCATGTAGCAATAACGGAGATGTCAAGGAGTTACCAAGCATTCAGGACTCCAGAACAGTACGTTTAAGGACAATAACAGTTAATATTCTACATTCCGTATAATCTAATAAGACTTCTTGTTCCTTGACCATACACGTCTTTATCACATTTTTTTTATATTATGGGGGGGGGGCAAACGAGAAATCGGAGTCTTTTTTTACGACTACCGACGCCCATGAACATCCATATGATTACTATGCCGATGCGTTGCANNNNTACAATGGGCCACCGGCCACTCACAAACCGCACGAAACGCGACACCGTAGTCACTTTTCCGTGGGTTCGAGCGAGCGAGAGGTACCCCGGACGTGCCAGCTCAATTCCGCTGCAATGCAGCATGGCGCTACCTCTTACTGCAGTCTGTCAGATACGTCAATCAGACACCGCGTAACGAAAGAGTTTTATACATACGGATAACCAGTTATTTTCGTAGCGAAGTTTTATACGTCAATAACGCAGGAGTGGGGTGTAACTGTGGGGAACACGTTGTACGTAAATGATTTTTTATATTTTATACTCAATAAAATATACCTTTACGTTTTTGTGAATGATCGATCGCTACGTATAAGTATACATATTTTACATATTGAATATTTATTATTATTAGTGGATTAATATTTATTATCAATCGCCAGAAGTGTGGGTACTCGTGAAGCTTAGAGTTTAGTCAACAGACTTTTTCATATCTTTTTTTTTCTCTTCGTTTTTCAAAATATACGGTTGCTACAGTGCACCTATCCGCCCACAATCACTGGGACGTAATGGGTTTTCCCCCTTTTTACTTTTTTTATTTTTAAAACAAACTTGTCTGTGCATGATAGATTTCCTCAAAATTCCCGAGGAAGGGTTCAGTGTGTAATAATCTGCTTCTGTAAGCCACTGGTGAAACCGGGGCGGATCGCTTGTAACATTTTCTTCCTTTATGACGGAGCCTATCACGATTATTGTATTTGATTTGAAAATAATTTTACTAACGTAACATTGATGTGAATGATCTAATGTAAAAGTCACAATAAGTGTCAATTTTTCACTAGAGCTTCATATGAATTTATGGTTCCCTGATCGGCAAATGTGATATCTCGTATATTGTGTTTGAATAGAGATATGCATTCGTTGACGAAAGCAATAATTGTCTCAAGAAATAATAAAATAAATTATACTCTTTGATATTATATATTATATAAAATACAAGATACACGATTTCATACCGAACAGTCACTTCAAATAGTCCATGACATATACTTTTATTTTGTGAATTATGCGCGAAAGGTTGACGACACCTTACGAGCATAATATTTAGTTGTTTTTAGAAAGTGCATAAGTTAACACTGCACGCGCCTTTAATACGAACGGTTATGAGACGCAGACATATTGTTTATCTACATTTTTTTTGTAAAACAATGCTCTTACAGATTCCATACGCACGTGAAAACTATGAAACTAAGGGACTATTTATCCCATGACCTGATCGCATAGGCGAACTTAACAATCTTAACGTGTTTGTGTCTGTTAGTTAGGCGTCTTCAGTAAAAGAAAATATTGTTCCCATTGAAACGAATTATATACCATGTATATAACGTCACAATTATTGCTTACGTATTTCAACGTCGGGCTGATGAAATAATCAAATAAACCGCGATAAAATACGTAAAAGTAGTTTTATTGTGACTGGTAGGTAGCTCTTTAAGTTAGTTAGTTAGTTTAAAGTAAAAATAGGATATTACCAGAAAAATTTTAGAAAAGCTATGTAAAGACTGTAAAATAGACGGAATGTAGAAGAAAAAAGGAACAAAAAAAAGAAAAAAATAGACAGGTATCGGTTATTGTTGATGTCTTACATATACGTGACAATGTTCAAGTGACGGGTACCTACTGCAAATCACAAGTGCGAATTATGGTCGTGAATTTTTCATACTTGAGTCATAGCCTTCTGTTGACTAACATCCATTAACATCCGAATATGCAGTTGTGCTCGTTCACCCCATCGCCGCTGGGTCACCGGCCACTGACATACCGCGACGTAGTCTACGTCGGTATCATATGAGCGAGAAGAACCTCATGCCTGCAGTAGCATGACACAGATAATGTAGTTTGAAATAATTCTGTAGTGTTAACGCCAGAAGTCTGGTTTTGAATTGAAACCGAGTAATGTGTAACCTCGAGACGCTTTTCCTTATAAACGTCTAAAGGGTGCCGAGTTTACCGACAATATTTTTTTAATATAGCATAAGGGGCAAACGAGTAATCGAAGCCTTTTAATGACCACCGACGCCCATGGACTTTCCCATTATTGCTACGAAGACACGTTGCCTCCTATCACCCCGGGCGCACTATGGGCGAACTAACTAAAAAACGATCCTATTTAATTAGGTTTAATTACTATTTTCCTGTCTGTACCTACATCAAATTATAAGTGGGTGCACCGACGTTTTTTTATAGTGAACCGGCGCAAACGAGAAATCCGATGCCGATGCCCATAAACGCCCTCATACTTACTCTGCCGTAGCGCTGCCGTCGTTTCCCACTGCGCCACCCACAAGCCGCGAAACGCGATCGCTGCCACTTTACAACGGTATCAAGCGAGCGAGAGGAACCTCCCCGGTCGTGCCGGCGCAATGCCGCTGCAATGCAGCAATTATACGACAACCTTTCGCTCACATGATACCGCCGTAAAGTGACATCTCCGGTATCGCGTTTCGTTGCGTTTGCGTGTAGCCTTTAGAGGGGCGTAGAAAAGGATACATCGGCATAGTAATTGAGCGGATGTTCATGGGCGTTGGTAGACGTAAAAACAGATCCGATTTCTTGTTTGCCTCCCCCCCCCCCTACATTATAAAAAAAATATATTATGTTGACCTTTGTCATATTTTCTTGTCTGTACCTACATCAAAATCACAAATAAGTAAGTGTGTATGTCTACCTACGTTCGCGGTACATACCCATTTATCTAAATTTAGTATCAATTGAATTTGGTATAATGAATATTAATTTATCCAAAGATAATTTGCTTCCCTCCAGGACTGTTAATTTCTTCACTAATCTAAAGTTTAAAAGCGCAAAACCCGTGTCTAGTACCTATGTCTGACTATGGATAGGTACAATTCTGTTACGTTAGGTGTGAACGAATAAATAAATATCCAGATATATTAAGATGGCACCTAAATAACCTACAGATTTGTTTTCTATGGATATGTGATACCTCTAAGTAGTTGGGTACCCAGAAGATAAAGTTATCTGTTGAAAAACCATTGTTTATAAACATTAGTTCATATAAAGTAGCATAGAAATGAAATACCTACAAATACTAAATCAAACATTTCTTGGGCCGATTTCATGTTATCGATCAAAATTGAATCGGTCCAGTCAATGTGCAGGCTTCGGACCGCTCCTTTTGCCCTTTAAAATTGTGTCAATCCTGATTTTGTGTAGGTAAATTCTAGATAGCTACCCATTTCATATTACCCGCCTACGTGTATTGAATTTGCTAACTGCCACGGCACGGTGGGACAATCCATTATTTACCCAAATGATGACACGTAGCTAAATTGTAACATGTGTAAGCAGCTACCGCTTATTGTTACTTATCCTCGTGAAATCTTGAAGCACGGTCCACTGTTCTTTTAACTGGGTGATCAAATAGACAAAAAAGTAATAACAAAGTAAATTATATGACTACCTAGTTAGGTACCTACCTACGTCTAGATGTATATTGTTGTAAAGGTACGTCCTTGTACTTATGAATGATAAATTCCCATAAGTAATCCAATTTCTATTTATAAATAATAAGAAAAAATAACTATATTAATCTAAATTAAAAAATACAATAGTTGGATCTTGTTGGAGATGTATTAGTTGGACAAGATACTGATGGGACTGGAGAGATGTCCATCACAAAACACATACAGCATAACAATAGGGTCAGTGTTATACTTGTGTTATTATAACATCAAGATGTGCACAACTCTCCAGACATAAACATCATTTTTTGTCCAATTAAATGTTCAAGACGAGACATTTCGGACGAAGAAGAAATCTTGAACCCGCTGTGTGCGGACAAAAAGCGTATTCGCGAACGCAATTACGTCGCGTAATTAACGCCGAGGCGTGGCCGCGTTAATGAGGGACGAGTGAGGCGGCGGCGGACGTAATCAACATTAAAGATTGGCGGGAGATGCGCCTTCCCGCCCCCTCCCGCGTGCGCCTCACCCCCGCGCGTCCCTCATTACTTATACAAAATACTTAAGACGCGCGTCGTCCCGCTCTCCGCGCGCTAATAGCTCGCGCCCACTCTATCGCTGTCCCGCTTCGCCCGCAAAGCGTAATTAAGCTTGCTTCGCCTCGCCTCAAAGGAGCTCCGCCCCCTGAGCGGGTAGGGGGGGAGGCGCAAGCGGGGGGCCTCTGTACCGGGTCGCGCAGTATGCCGGCGAACGTAGACAGTGTAACGTCGCGCGCGCTCGTCTTACAATCCGAACGATACAAGCTCACAGCAACACCTAGTTCCTCATTAACAGTTTAAGTGTTTTATTCGGTGTCAGTTCCCTGTGTTTTGACTGATTCAGTGTTGTTTGAGTTTGAGAATTGGACAAGTGATAACAAGTGACTGCGCGTGATATGCCGCAAATACGTATCTAACAGCGTTCTGCGGGCGATGCTCAAAGGTTTTAAATTATTGTTTTTTTTTTTTTACATATTTTCTGTGAATCCCACTTACTGTTATGCTTTTAAAATATAATTAGTGCTCTATCATCACTTGACTATCTCATACTGGGTACTAAAGATGGTTTTTAGTAAATTTGATTTTTAACGGTTTGTTTTCAAGTGTGAAAAGTTTTCGATTTCTTGCCTCCGATTTTATTTTCCAACTACTTCCGAAGTTCCTGTTAATGTTTTTAAATTTCGATTTAACTTTTGAAACGAACGCATAGAAATGCAATGAAAATTACGCGTCAATATTAATAATAAATAATTTGCTGATCTGGCTATGCAAAGTTGGCAATATAAAAAAAAAACCTATTGCGTTGTAAATTTAAATTAGGAATTCGCAACATTTTATATTTAATTTCGCTTCACAAATCCAATAAGAATTTATTTGTTTACGCACAATTTTATTTGTTTACATCATCCGACGCATTTTGCGTTTATTTTCAAAATCTTTCATTTGAAATAGTGAGAATTTGGACGTATGAATGATATTTTGTGTACTAGGTACATAAAATAAGGTATAAAAAAGATTCTTTAAGTTTCTCTTAATTCAAATTAGAAAAGTTGCCATTGACCTTTTGCTTGAACAATTGACACCACTGAGTTAGACAAAGTCAGTATCTATTAATCGTCCTTCCATATGCGATAGTGGACTAAATAGATAAATGTCTACACAAGCAAATTGTAGTAATTTAAATACCTACCTTAGGTCTGTCACGGAAAGATTAGAGGATTTATTAAAATATATAATTCATGTCAATTAAGAATTTAAATTGCAAATAAATTTGCTAAGTAGCAAAGGTCGAGATTTAGATTAAAATAAAAACAATGATTGCCGAGATTAGTGACGGAAGATAAATAGTCTTATTTGAAATGCCGGTTTTAATTATTATTCACGTTATAGAATTATGGAAAATCGTAAAAAACGGGCTCCTAGGCAATAACAGTAACTAATTAACTAGGCATTGTTTAAGTAATAAGGTAATTCTAACAGCCATAGACTTATTCAATAAATATAATTTCTTATCTACAAATTTGTTACAGACTAAAAATATACAATGTAATATTTTATAGACGCGATGCGGTTTGCTAATTCGATAGCCGTTTTAACCAAAAAATAAGCTAATAGTAAAGTCCGTTGTTCAAGTAGGTACTTACTTATCTTATTAGATATTTACGAGATCTGGTCTTTTTGAGATTTCTATTTTTTTTCTCGGATGTTTGTAACTCATAGTGTAAACATTTATGGACTACAAATATTGACAGTAATTTACCTTTTCTAAATTTTCTGTAATGTAAATGTAAATTAGGGATGTTCCGTAATTTATTATGCTGTCACCAAATAATGCAAACCATGCATTAGTTTTATTCTAACGCCGCCAATTTTTAAACATGTAATGTAAATCTTAAATGATGAATAATTTAGAAATGGAATGGAATGATAGATATTTAAATTGAATAACAATTAAACGTGCAGCGCACTGCATTCCCGCACCGCGGGGCGGCCATCTTGCGAGATCATTTTGGTCATTCCCTTTATAATCGCTTAGGTAAGATGGAATCATTAATCAAAACAAGCCAAGATCTGTATCAGTGATCAAACAATATTTAATTTATTATGGAGTACTCATAATTGATACCAGGCGCGTAGGCGTAAGAATCGGCGAACAATAGCGCCTCCGTCACCATGGAGGTGAGTTTAGCATATTGTTTATATAGAGCAAAGCTAAATTTATTAGATATTTTAACATAATCTTAACGGTAAGTGGGCATTCCAATAGTTTTCAAAAATAGAATAACAATGCGTAGGCAGACATCTGTAATATATATTTGTTCTGATGTATGATATAGATACCTGCCTACATTATGAGGCGTGCGTCTTCCATGCTGATGTTTTGTTGCGTCACGGTGCAGATGTGAGCGTTTTAGTCGTGCCTATAGATAACACCTGCGTAGTATTTATGTACCTAGCTGTTAAAAAAATACTAACCTATGAAGGCAACTACCTAAATAAATAAATGAATTACGTTCAGGTTTAATAATGTTTTTTTGTTAGTTTCCGTTAAGTAAAGTATATATGTACATATGTTTACAAATTTCATGCGACAGAATTTGATTCAAGGATTACATAAAATATCTACGTTTTATCGAAAATATTTTATCTCTGTACCTAAATATTATATTTATATATACTAATAGTTTTATGAAACCGTACTTTTTACGAACGAAATTTAAAAAAAGTTTACGTAGGAGTCTTCTATCGATTGGTTTATACCAAAAATGAAACTAAAAAAGAGTATATCTTATTTAATTATAATAATATTTGCCTAATAACTAAAGAGAGTGTTTCAATCAAATCTTAATAATAATGATATTAAAGTATTTAATACCTTGATTTAAATTTTTCAACTTAATGTTGCATAATTATTATAATATTTAACATTTAGGTATGTGTATTATGCAAAAATTAACTATGATGCCTGTTAATGGGATTTTGTTTTTCATTACGTGGATATTAGTGTTAAACTAATGCCTCATAACTTTTTAAGGCATTGAATATCGAAATCTGAACTTATTAATTACCAGTTCCGTATAATTAACCGTATAAATCCGTAAGAAAAATGTTGATTAAAAAATTGGTAACAAAAAGGTGTGTAAACAAACGGAATTCGACACACTGCCGGCGTCTAGCGCCATCTACCGGCAGATAGAGGTACCCATTTTATCAGCTTGGGAATTGGGCAGACACTTCAGCGATAAGGGCCATCGTGACGGCTCGTTGAGATGTAGTCGAGATACGTAGATAACGCCTTCGCTATCTGTCATCAAATTTGAAACATTTAGATATTGTTGTAAAGTTTCTATTATGTTTAGTATATTTTTAATTAATTGAAAAATTTATACTAATATGGTATTAATTAACTCGTCGTCCATTTGTTGATATCGTTGTGGCCATATAGATAATATAATGGTTATTCTTTCTCAAGTCGCGTATGTCAATAAAAATATTTGTTCGCTTTCTAATTTTCCCGACACTGTCAACGGTGCCGAGTTTTTGACGGTTTTGGTGTGACTTTATATTATTGTATGTATTTTGACTGATGTTACCTGTACAATGTTTGATTTTGTGTAACTTTATTGTAATTAATTGACATTTACTACTGGATATTCAACTTGGCGCAAATAGAGTACTACGTATACATTAAAGTCATAGTAATATTGTCATAGGTGTCTATAGTAATTATTTACGTGTATTACATTACTGTCCAATGTGCATAGTTTTATTATTTACCTACTACAAGGTGGCCTAAATGGGGAAATATATTTCTTACTAACGTATGTAAAAACAATTCAGTACGTGCAATTAATTAATAATTAAAATTAATGCAGAAAATATAAGAATTAAACATTAAATAAATACAATAATTTTATATTATTACATAAGAGTATAATTTTTTGAAAATTTTCTGTGACATTTTATTCTCAGAATCATTTTGTTGCGATTAGTTCTAGTATTACCTGTGCCATACCTAAGTACGTGTGAAACAGATAATCTCTTGATTTGGATTGTAAACGAAAAAATAGAATTACAAGTATATTATCTGTTCTATATTGTATACATGAATACTGTACACATATACCGACAATGTTATAATGCCTTAGTTAATTATAAAATAATAAAAACTTTGGAACTAGGTTATTATAAAGAACGAACTTTCACACGCGCGCCTCACTCAACATATTTGATCAAATTCGATTAACTACATTTGCTTTACTCCTGGAAAATTTTAGTCTTACAATATATTAATTTTATTAAAAACACAGAACTTACAAGTTATCTCAAATAAACTAGA
This sequence comes from Eumaeus atala, assembly GCA_017140195.1. Lineage (NCBI taxonomy): Eukaryota > Metazoa > Arthropoda > Insecta > Lepidoptera > Lycaenidae > Eumaeus > Eumaeus atala. The sequence goes on along the minus strand of JAFELO010000387.1, from coordinate 428,030 downwards.
TTCTATATCGATAACACAATGGAGACTAAGTGATAAGTACGCAAGAGCACCTCACTAGGCAGCATAGGGAACACAATCTGGGAATAGATATATGTGAGACTAATAACAACGTGAGTGACGTGAGTAAAAATAGATTTCATAGTAAACATGAACGAGACATCTCACCTAGATACATTGCATTACGCATTTTAAGTGTTCATCTTCAATACAAATGTAAATGTTTACTATGTTACATAGAATACATACAATATGCTAATAACACGACATAATTTGTAACTCGAAATAGTGTTGTATCTATCGATATAACGAAATTATGCGAACGTTACACAATTACGAGACGACGTTTAACAGATTATATTTATGGTTATTTATATTGTGCCAGTTTTATGTAATAATGTCTTTGTCACGGTAAGCAATTTAAACAAATACTTCGATACCATTCCAGTTTTTGTAAAAACTACCTTTTTCTTTTTTGACGCGGGGAAACGTGTTTTCACGCCTTCACCAGCCCTGGGTGGGGTCCAGCGGCTCGCGATACATTATAGTGCCGAATACCCACAAAAACCACCGCGAGTGCCATCGATGCCGCCTTGCTTGGTGAGGTGCCCCGGAACAACAAATCATCAGGGCACCTCGGCGGCTAGTCAGCCCCTAAGAGACCATTGCCTCCTCCACAGCTGGGTTGACCCGCACAACAGGACAACCCCCGCCAATTTGGGGACAGTGCAATGGGGTGACGTCTCCATCTTCGCCCTTGCTCCTTGCGCAAAAGCGCCTCCTCCAATTCTCTTTTGTCCCCCTTTCTTATAAGACGGGTACAAAGTGCGTTTCCTCCTCCTGCTCTCCAAACCCCTTCTTCTTATAATAGGGGTACATGGGGCCTATACAGAGGCAGGAACCCTCCTCGGTTCAATTGGCTTCGCCCATGGTGTCTCGATTCACCCCAGGCTACTGAGCCCACTGCCACGACAAGGCCATGGTTGGATTGTAACATCCACCTACTGTAAAACAATACAGTTTTAAACAAAATATAGTCTCATTTAGCATATCGATTATAATTTCTTAAACACATACTTTTAATGCCCCGTGTATATCTAACGATTAAGATGATACATTTCTCGATCAATAAACTTAATTTAAAATTGGAATAGGTAAATCTAATTTCGGCAGCCTCTACACGGGTAGCATGCCGCGCGAATTCGGCGCGTTTTTTAATAGCACCAAATATCCCAATTGGCGTTTCACTGCTAACTGCTATACACAGCCTACATAACCTGTGATAGATGTGACATAATTCGAACTTCAATGAATTGTAATTTCAAATTCGATGGAACCGTTATTTGGCGCCTATGACCCGGAGCGTTTACCCATTTTTTATGTTCGTTTGACCCTTACAATTCTCTTTCACAATTCGACGGGCGGTTATACAAAATTGTCAATGATTATTGTATTTTATCTTAGATATAATGCGATACGTGTTTACGTTTTCTACACTTAAATACAATTGTTAAGAAATTTTCAAGACAATATCGCATAAATACGAAACATGACATGACATAACCTATCTATAGATGCAAGTATACAGTGGGTACCAATTCGATCTAAAACAAAAGACTTGTAATGATATTGACAAAAAATCTCAAAAACATATTGCAATAAATAAAATATTAGAAAAATTTGTCGGATTTAAATAAGAAAGCAAATTATACTTATTCCTAATCAAACTAAAACATGTCTCTCGATATTATTAAATATTCGATAATTAACTTCAAATCAACTTATATATCACGTAGATATATAGTTATAATTTAAAACAAAAATATTTTACATATGTAAGAAAACTTAATGATAAAGATAATATAATGTAATAATTATAACTACCTAAAAACTTTTTAAGATATATCATAAAAGACTTAACATAATGGATACTTCCGCTGTAGTTCCTTCAAACGGTTTAACGGTGTAACCATTAGTAACCTATTTAGCAGTTGGCGTTTTTCTATATCGTTTATCTCGTCGAATAGGTTTTTCTCTCACATATATGGTATGGTAATTCGTTTCCGGTGCGGCGCGTGCGCAGGCCACGACGAACTATTACACGAATGGCGTTAGCACGATTTGCATTTGAAATATTTCGTAAGTCTCTCACAATGGGAAGAGGCGTACTAAAGCCATATCAAATTTCTTGGTGTTTTCACACTCGTGCCTAGGAAAGGTTCTTTTGTGGTGATAATGGGAGTTTGAGACACGTGTGCTGTACCGGATGAGAAACTGGGTCTGTTTCAAGGATTGTTCGCTTATGCCTTTGTCAAGTCTGGTCAGATGTCGCGGTTATAAATCGTCCATTTTTTACATAAGGCTTGTCAACTGTGATATCTAAACGGGGACAGCTATAGACTAATAACGTATTAACAGACGAGTGATTTTTTTTTATAGCACCCTCCTGTAAATGGGCAAAAGATCAATATGAGTATTTAGATGATTCCTTATCATCCGCAAAATTTTTGTATCTTGTGAGCGTGAGGTACCTCCATCATCATGGTGGCTCAGTACGATTTCAAAGCAACATAGCACTGCCTATTACGACATGCACTTACCTATGACATTGCATGCCTAGTGTCTTTGAAACGTAACCTCTGACAGCTATATAGCAACAGTCTATACTAAAAAAAAAACAAAACTATAAAATAAAACGACTGAGGAATATATAATAAAAATGTGCTTGAACTTTCGAGTCTCGTAAAAAAAGGAATCGATAAAAAATGTTTATTAGAGAATATTAAAATAGATTTAAAAACGCGTGGGTGTAATACACGTATTTGTCATTGGTATGTGCATATTGTTAAAGACTATCTAATTATTTAAATCCGATGAATTTACGAGCTCGTATGAATATTATGAATACTAGAAACGTTTGTATTAAGAATTGATTACAATATTCATGTTTCAAACTCACATTTTAATTAATTAGAACCCTAATGCACGTTCTAAGTCAACTAAGATGTGATGAATTCCTATGTCATAACCATAACTCGTAGCTCGGCAAAAAAAAATTAGACGTCTTTTTATATAGTGCATACCAGCGATCCGCCCCAGCTTCGTCCGTGACTAACATGAGATAAATTATACACAAAAACCATTCCTCGGGAACGGCTCTATCCATATGTGAAAACCCCATGAAATTTCGTTCAGTAGATGTTGTGATAACTGATCACACAGACATCTTTTGGGGAACTTTGTTTTATGTACAAAAAGGAAGTAACAAGAAACAAAAGCCGGAGCCTTTTCGTGGCGACAGACGCGCATGGATTGAGAAGATTTCATCATAGAGATTCTATATACGCATTACCGACCTTCCTCCCACGTTTATCTTAATCACAATTATGCGGATGTCTATGGGCGTCAATAGTTATCAAATTGCTGGACTGCTCGTTTGCCCCTTGTACTATATAAAAAACTAGCAATAACTCAGTTTCAGCAACGTGCTCCACCATCAGTCACACCCATATATATTATAAGGCCTCAGATATTCTTGATGGGCTACGGTTGATGATTATGATGTAGGTATTCATTACACGTTTGTTTCGTTAACATGAGACATGGAACATCTAATAAAATAATGTGGTCGTATTTTCTATCGCGTAAATAATGCTCAGAGTTGATTATTTTAAATAAACGATAACACTTCATTATAACATATAATATTCATCTTTGCACGAAATGAGAAATGTTTTTATTAAAAGACACACTAAATTTATTTTATGAATATTGTATTGACATTTTGAGCCATTAAAAATGTTTACAGTAATAAATATGTGTACAAATGTGTAGCAATGATTTTTCCTAGATGTATTCAGTTTACTAAAAAATCATATTTAATATTAATCAAAATCCTCTAGGAAATTTACAGCTCCAGGAGTTGTCACCTGCTGAGTTAATCTATATTTGGGATATCATAATAATAATAATAATAATGATAATAATAATAATAATAATTATTATTATTATTATTATTATTATTATTATTATTATTATTATTATTATTATTATTATTATTATTATTGCTATTATTATTATTATTAACATGATTAAATGTTATATCTCAATATTTATTTACACTAAAACGTGAGATCATTAAATAGACATGACAATACCTTCACTTTTTTTACCTATATGAACGAGTATATTTACTCTACAAGTAGTGCAACGCTGTTACACCCGCGTGACATGATAAAATCCCATGTTGTATGTATTCACATACCTATTTCACCCCATAGGGTTTGAATTTCTAAAAATTTCTTAGCCCTTACTTACATCATGAAACGAACCTTTGTACCAAATTTTAAGTTTCTAGGCTCAGTAATCTGTTATTCAGTCAATCAGTCATTCAGTAAAGGAAGAGTTTTATATATTTAAAGTAATTATGAAAATTATCTAAATTAATTAACAATATAGGAGAAGGTAATATATAAGACATTTTGTAATTTATTTCCAATTGAAAAAAAGACACACGTTGAAGAAATCCATAATAATCACGCGGCTCGTTAAGGGAAGCGATTTTTGAAATAACGAGCAGGTGAAATTTGCTAATTAAGCTAAATTAATCTGACGAGCATTTCTCTCTGTGACGTAAACAGCCGGGAGATGCTTTTGTTTTATTGAATAATTGCCGTGAGGTGTTTCGGACGAGACGAACTGGTTCCTCCAAGGCCAGCCGTCGAACTTACCGCGAACCGACGCCCCTATTCTGTGAACACGATCGATACTGTCACGATCACGAAACGAAATCGAATCGTCGTTTTCCACATTAGTTATCGCAAAGTAAAATTCGTATCTAATAATAATCTCAATGAAAACCAACATTAATATATAATTCTAAAGCTATACTTTTTTATTCGGTAAACTATTATAAAAGTAACAGCAAAAAACAAATACGTAACTTTTACAGAATAGCATCGTAAAATTTTGTATTGGAAAAATAATTTTCTCAATCATACATTAAAAACAGGAGTAGCCATCGTAAATCTAAAATTATACCAAACTATTATCGATTTATGAGTTGGCGTACTTGAGATGGCGTAAAATAAATTTATGGTTCCGAATCAGCTATACGCATTTTTAATAATAGTTATTGGAAAATGGCGTGGTGCAGTGTCGCGTTTCATTGTGTGACATTTCTTTTTCATTTTTCGCATCGACTTCGATCATTAAATCATTGATTAACTTTTATAACAAATGGTTGTTTATTCTAAACATATGTAATGTAGATTTAATTTGTCACACTTTGTCTCAGTATACCTATAAAACAAATTCGCCAGTTTGCCTGAAGTAAACAAAAAGATAGATTATGTATACTAACTTATCTTAAAAAATAATGTATTTCTGGTACAATTTTTTCCTAGGAAATGAAAATAGCCTTGAAACCAAAAGCTAATAAAATATTTAAAATTCTTGGAAATTATTCAAAAAAAGGTCCTTAAAATAATTCACCAACACAAATTAGTATACGTTATAAGATATGCCTCGTAATCCGTTGTATACATTCCCTATCTATAGCGATAGCGCCCTTATCTGCTGCAATATAAGTACTAATTGAACACTAATCTTGTTTATTTTGACGATTGTAAGTAAGCATTAGACTTCCTCTGTGGAAGTTAACTATTTCAATCGATCATTTTTAATCATGATACTTTAAATGAAGTGCTATCGCTGATAATCATCAATATCGTAGTTATCTAGTAAAGTCATCTTATACACATTTTCGAGTTTTATTTAGAAATGAAAATTTGTCGACACTGAATGAGCTTGGAAGGCGATTGATAGAAATCTTTTCAATCAGGAATTTATATCATCGCCCGTGAATAGTAGGACCAAATTAAACACTAAACCCTTCCTCGAAAAACGTTCTGTCCATGGAAAAAATCCGCATGAAAATCGGTTAAATACCGCATAAAAAAAATCGATCGCACTTTACGGATAGCATTTTATTTTATATATAGGATATTACAGACAAGTTGAGACAACCATTGAGGAATAAGCGATCTTTAAACATATCAAAAGTAGGTAAATGCCCGCAGCTCTCTACGCGCTCATATGCAATTTCCATCTCCACTACATGTTCTCATGCAAAAATTTTTGGTAAAATAACCTTGTTGCGTGATTGGGGAGCAAATAAACCTTACTGATTTATTATACTGCTATAAATTGTCGTATGTGGTGGTATTGTTTTAAAAGGATTGATATCATATAATAATATAACGTCAAACATGAGTAAACTCATATGTTTTTCGACTCAATTTCTTGCAAATGTAAGGGGAATGTAACACCGCCAAGGCTATTTTGCGTTATGGGCATGGCTATCTGAATAATTAGTGATAGCCGATAACTACCCAAAAAGGCGTTATCAATATTTGCTATTAAATAATCGATACCATAGGACACTGATAAACGTTCATTGCTTGTAAAAACTTCAGGAAAACTACTCACCCTATCTATAAGCACGTAGAATGAGTTACAATCTGAATACATATCTGCTAACATTTTATTAATTATGCATATCTACATTCATAAATCACACGCATATCGAAGTTCCCTTTTTTTATTTGCAAATTAATTTGTTAAATCTATTAGAACAAGTGACATGTGAATCATAAAGCTCACGTATAACAACAACAACAACGCATATTCACGCCAGCTCCCAAGAGTAGGCAGAGGGAACGGGGTGTCGCATATCCCGACCCTTCATACCTGCCTTGCGTCTTCCATATTCACTATCTGCATACAAACACGCCTGTTGCGAAGACTCTAGACACCACCTTCAGTCAGTTCCCGGTCAATCTGACGTCACTTATATCTGTAGTGAATAGAGTTCTGAAATATCTGTAGTTCAGTATTCACTTTGTAATAGGCCCTTATTCATTCCAATCAAATTAGTTTACAAGTTCCCAAGTCTCTAATTTCTGTCTGCATGTGTGACCCTTTGTACTATTAAAAAATGGAGCCCTTCCTGGAATGAACACTAACTTATTACCATATATGCTATATATATTCCACCTATAGGCATGCGCGAAAGACCTCGAATAATACTATAAGATCAATATTTAAGATTTACTCTCAGTCAACATAAGGAAAATGCCTAATCTCAAACCATTCCTTCTGTTATTAATTGCAATTTGTAATATAAATGAGCATCACGTCTCCTCTTGATTAATTTACTGTTTGATAAGATCGTAGTTTTTTTTTTGTTTTATTTGTACAGACACTACACTGTGTGTGGCTATAGAGTGTTTCATCATCAGCATAGATTATTCATTGACTATATTTATTTTGGTCTTTATTTAAATATGTCCATACTTAGTAGCGATGTAAAAAGTCTATAGGTATACTTTAATGCATACATGTATGTGAATAGTATTAACATACACAACTAGTTAGCATCAAATAGTTGAATATGTCCAAAAATTACCTTTCTTAGGCAGAGGTGTGCTAGTGCATCCACAAGTCGTAAGTCCAGTAGATAAACTAGAACACCCACGATTAGCAGAGGTACTGAGGGCCCATGATGTCGTAGGTGACCAGCCTATGGCCACTTCGGGCACATTCCAATCCCGGACAATGTAATGCGTGCTCAGCATAATCTGAGAAATAATTTGTTACAAAGTATGTTTAAGAGGGGCATACGCAATAAAAAAAAATGGGTGGCAAATCTATTTTTAGGCCGGTTTATTTGCTGCCCTTACCAAAAAACATCTATAGATGTGCATCTATATTAATGATTTAGAAATGTTACTTTATGTAAATTATATATGTTCCAATCGTCCATGTTTTAGATCATGCCAGTAAGTTCCACGTTTAACGTGGACAGATAACAAATTTCTCATAGTGTTGTACTTAGGTAGCCAATTGTTTTAGCATCTACAGGATGCCCAGCGTCTGGCGATAATGATGGTGACTTCATATTGTACATATGGAACGCAATGAATAACCCTTCGATCGTTCCCTTTATGTTCCATCTAGGTTTAAAAGTAAGAGGAATGCGATGCTGCCATATTATGCACGAATGATATGCGCTCACGATTGCACGAATAATGTTACTATGTACGCCAATTGTCACTTTAATTAAGTTTTGTTAGCAGATGCGGTTGACTTTTTAAAGGCTAATTGTAAATAGCTTATTGTTGCGTTGGAAATAGCCGTGATACTTGTTTACATTACAAGTTCGCGACATGACGACACTGTATGTAAATTTAGTATATGTACAGTGAGCGACATGGGCGACTCGTTTAATTGTATACTCTATAAGGCATCTATGCACCTTAAGGAGAGGTGAATTATCTTCGCTCTTTTCTACCCGTATTGATGTTACGTATACTTCTTTATTAAACCGGATATTTTCAATAAGAATACACTTTGGATATTCATAAAAAGGATTCATAAAACTGACGAAAAATATTTAAAATCATTATATTGATTATATGATATTGAGTATTAAAATTCTATAATGATTGAAAGAAAATGTTAAGAAATGTTTGTAGTCGCGTTATGTTTGTTATGTTGCCATGCACACATTAGAACCAAGTCAGTAGTAGTTTGGGCCAAGTTTACTCGCCAAACACGAGTCATACTCACTCACACATTTGAAACAAATAGCCACCTAAAACCTGTGTCGCCTACCGTACTGACACTCGATTGATTAAATGTTTGTTCTTTAATTAATAAACGTTGCGTCATACTCGCGATTAAACACTGTATAGAGGTAATAAAAGTTGTCGATTGGCTTGTAATATTTTATAATAGAATAACCTAATCATTTATGATTTTATCAATTAATATTGCTGGCAATTAATGCTAAATCCTTTAATTATAAGTCTAAAACGTTTATCAGTGTCGGTTTCTGTTAAATGTTTAATCTTTACGATTTAATTACAAAAATTAACATTATCTTTTTTAATGCTAGGTGTAAAAACTTTTATGAATTCGCTTGTGAAATATACGAATATGCCAAGTATATATTATTTACATATTTATTTCAAAATGTACCTTCGTAAACTAGAAATGATACTTATAATGTAGAATCCATTAAAGACCGCATTGTTACCAATAAATTCTATTGTATCTCGATATTGTTAACATATTCATTTATTCATAGATATTATGATGATGAATATTCAAGGATATTCAATATACATTATATTTTTTTATGGAAAACAATATAATAGGCAACCTAGACGCTATGTTGAAGGTAATATTTATTTTGATGTGTTACAGTCATAAAAAATATAAGGGCTATAAATATAAAAATATGTGTAAAAGTATCTCAAATAATGCATATAAAAAACTTCTTACAGTCAGCAAAAAACTCTTAAGTGTAAACAACGTGACGTCACAAAAATGTGCACAAAACCGTTCATAACATATCAATTTGGTACTGTCAGCAGAAAATGCTCCAAATATAAATGATCCATCCACGACGATAAATAGAAAAATGTGCACATTTTTTTTTAAATTCTACATAAAAGCACATCCCATTCCAAACTGAACGAAAAAATGTTCCAACTGTCCACAAACCGCCAGGAGCTACAACGCATCGAAATTAACCCTCCCAACTCTTCCATTGTTCAGGGTTGCAAAAGCTATAAAAATTATCTTAAAACAATAACACCCGCGGGCTGTTAGAGCCGAGAATTATATTTTCATGATAATTATTGAGCCCCCATAAAATTTACTAAACGCACCATACAAAGTGCAGTGCCGAAAGTGCTTCAAAGTAACATAACACACATTTAAATTAGTAATTCTAATTTTAAAAATCCGTCAAGTGGGAGATGTATACACCGAGATTTCCGTCCAACGGCCACCCATACGCCATACGAACATGACAGCTTATAAAAGTTGACAAACTTAGATTTGCGGGCGCATGAATTCATTTCAAGTTTTTAATTTTTATTCGGTGCTAAAGTGACTAAAAATTACCATCTTTTACCAAATTTCATCATCCCGGGTCAACGGCATACAGACATACAGATAACATAAGGATTGCGGACTATTAGGGTTCCGATTTTTTTTTCTTATGTGCGGAATTAAAAAGGTTTATTATATCCACACACCTCTAGGAGAGCGTGAAATACGTTAAAAAATAAATAATGTTTCTTTCTACAATTTCTTTCTGTTTTATCTAATGGCTACGGCAGACATTACGTCTTCAATATTGGGTAACATTCGTGAAATTTCGTTGGTTTTCATACATCTTTCGTAATCGTCCGCAATAGACTCTAATGAAGATTACAAATATGCATTTTGTCTGCACATTCTATAAACTTATGTCATACTACTATATATATAGGAGTATATAATTGAAAAAAAAATCTAGAAACTTCTGTCAATTGTTTACTATCCCCTATCACATATTATGATTTCTCACAGATGAGTTTTTAGGATCACTTTGTTGTCAAACAGACAAAAAGATACAAATTTGTATGTATATTTAATTTCATACAAAGTAAGTGCTGCCCATACGCACATTAACACTAACATAAATGTAACTTTAACAACAACAACGCTTCTTCGCGCCAGCTCCCTAATGGGGTAGGCAGAGCGAACGGAATGACATACATTACGATCCTCACACACCTGCCTTGCCTCTCCACATACATTACTCTCTTCATACAGACACGCCGGTTACAAAGACTGTTGACACCATCTTCGGCCAGTACCCTATCAGTCTGAACATGGCATGTCAGTCGTGACCTTCCCCGGCATCTACATTCTTCCACATGCACGTGTAACATTTTTATAAATGTTAAAATTTTAAGGTAAATTGTAGAATGCCGTGGCGCATCGCAGCGAAATTAGTCCGGCACGACAGGGTACCCCTCGCATAAATAATACCGGCGTAAAGTTACATTTTCGGTGTGTCGCGTTTCGTGCGGTTTGCGTGTAGCTGGTGACTCACTGGGGGGAGGAGTAAAGGAGGGAAACGCATTGCAACGATGTTAATGGGTATCGATAGGTAAAAGGCTCCGATTACTCGTTTGTGGGACTTAAGCTATAAGAAAGGGCATATTGTAAATAACAACACATCTTCACGCTAGTACCTACCCTATTGGGTAATCAGAGATTAGAGAGTGCCATAGGTAACGATCCCTAAATGTCTTGCTTCCACCATATTCATTGCTAGAACAATATTGTATGATTTTTTTTTCCTCATTAACAATCATGCCCGAAATCGTTATCCGAACACAATTTTTGATTTGACCTCCGAGTATTGACCGCATTGATTCACAGGTGCCTTTATTTAAGGTCTATAAAAGCACCCGGTCCGTTTTAGTACGTACTAACTTGGAACGTTAAATACCGGCCGTAGTACATTAAAATTTGTCATCTGAATATTTACGCCGATGGCCAAAAATGTATTTAATTGGAATGGTCATGCAATATTTGTCCATGGAAGCTTGGACAAAATTCTTTGCTTAATTTTTTTGGCTTTTTTAAATTTAACTCATATGGATGTCAACAAAATTTGCTTGGTGTTTATGACATTAAACTGTGAGTAGTTTAACTGCCCAACATAAAGGTTCTAGGTGTTATAGTTTCTGAGTGAGTGATATTTCGATTTGTATATGCGAGGGTAGACTGATGTAATGATGATGATGACTAATCACCATCAAGTTCAATGCTCTTTGGCCATCTCCCATTTAAAGCATTTAGACCGTTAAAAAAAAGATTCCTCCTTAGAGTAAAAATATGCGTCTTCTGCTGATTTGACCACGCCGTTTGTTGAAAATCTTTCACCTCGAAAGTGCTTTTTTAGGTTAGGGAACAGAAACAAGTTTGACGGTACCAGGTCAGGTTAATATGGCGGACGCGGTAGTAGTTCAAAGCCACAATCGTGGATTTCAGCCATTGATTGTACAGACGTGTGAACACGGGCGTTATCTTGATAAAACAGGACTTTTCTTCTGAGCATTCCTAGGCGTTTTCTTCTATTCCCTCGCGTAAATGACTTAGTAAGATACAGTAGTAATCAGAGTTTATAACCTGATCCCTTTCAAGATAATCTTCCATAATCACACCCTTCAAGTCCTACAATGCTGAAGCCATTTGCCGATAGAATCGCCTTAGCCCCTTTGGGGGGTGGTGAACCAGGTCTTCTCCACTATTTCGATTGTTGTTTTGTTTCTGGAATACAGTAATGAGTTTTGTCCATTGTAACAAACCGACTTCGAAATCAGACACGTGAAATAGTCAATTGCGTCACTTTTTGTTCAACTGAAAGGACTCGTGCAATTCACCTCAGACCTCAGAAGACACCTTGTGGAAACTCAATTCGTATGATGTTTTGAGTTCGCTCATAAGAGCTATCTCTCTAATGTTTAATCTGCGGTCTCACATAATTAAAAAAAGGACTTCTTAAAATATTTTTGTCCAAGGCCTTCCAAAGCGGGGTTCATTTTTCACACTCTCTCTACCACGCTTGAATTCTGCCATCCATTTTCTGATGGGTAAATAAAACGGAGCAGAATCTCCTAAAGATCTGTCCATATCATCATAGATGGCTTTCGGTGATAGCCTCTACTTATGGAGGTACGTAATAACAGCACGTTGCTCGATTAGCTCCATTTGCAGAAACTATGCCCGATTGCTTTGTTCAAAAAATGATAAAAGCGCAACTAATTATCGCACATGTTCAACTTCACAATATTCGAACTTCACACAATTGACTAGTCTGAACTGAACTAAACAATGTGGGTAGATTTGATTTTTAGAATTGAATGAATCTGTGTTAGACCGAGTACCTTTCAATCCACCCTCGTATAAATGTGGAGGAAGTAAGACAAATCTGCAAGCATCCGTGATAGTTGACAAATTTCAAAATATAAAATTTAAAATAAAAAGGTTAACTTATCAAAGCATATAACAACATATTGACCCCTACTCAAATCAATGCAATTAGACCGTGGCTCCAATGATAACTATTATCTTCATTATTCAAAGTGTGTAACTTGAAAAAAATTACCGAACTAATGGATATCATTAAAAGGTAAACGTTTCTAATTTTCTTTGTCGCACAATTGTTACAAGTTTTTGAGAAACGACGCGAACGGCGTGTCGGTTAAGCGTATTTTAATAACATTTGGCCCGGGCGTAATTATTGTTTATATCAACACTCGCTGCGGCACAATTAAAGTGGCTTTTTTTTTTTGGGAATGCGCGACAATCACGTTTTGATTACGGTCGTAAAGTGTACATGGGCACGACTTAATGCGCCGTCGTTTGTTTCTTTTTAATTACAAATCGTCATCAAATAATCGTGTCTTCTGTCGATGTTTAGATTTTATTATGAAATTACGAGACAGTTTTTAACCCGAAATAATTTTATTTTGCGTAAAAAAAATTGTAGCAAAAATGTACGTCACACGACGTACGAAAAGATTAATTCGGGCAAACATTACTCGATCGTAGTGGACTTTTTTTTAAATTTTCGCGGACACTTTACTTAGACACAGTTTCACAGATTCCGGATTTAATAAGAATAAAGTGTCGCATAGCTAGTTGACACTATAAAACCGTCTCTTAGTCCCACATACATCTTGCTATAAACATAGGCAAAGTCAGGAAGTGATAACCCAATATTGATGTCTTAAGTTTACGCGAATGTTAGTCATTACAATAAAACTAATTTTACGGATTTTATCGCGGTTTATTTAATTATTTATCTAGCCCGATGTTTCAGAAGCTTCTCAATGAATGTGTAACCCAAATTTACCATGCATTAAAAAGTATAATGTTCACCGACGTTCGTTTTAACTAACGATTTTGTTTTCCGTCACATTTGGGCGCTGCGTAATTGGTGTTGAAAAAACACTATTTTGTGTCACACGGAAACATTACGAGAAGATGATATCGTGTGAACCATTTATTAATTACACTTATTGTACACGATGACGTTTAATTTTTAATAATTTACTATTGCTTTACGTGTACTTTGAAATATAACTTATATGTTAACACCGGTTCTTATTACTTATAATCTAACTTATATGTTAACACTAGTTATTATTACTTATAATGGGTGTGATATATTATAAACTCTTCCATTACTGAGTGACTGATTGACTGACTAACAGATAACGTACAGCTGAAGCTACTCAACACAAGAAGCAGGAATTTGGCATGGATGTATGGGAGCACTAAGGGACACTTCTAGAAAGGAGTGAAAAAGTTTTATTTGCAAGTTCGACACCGTTAAAGCTAGTTCACGCGGGTGAAATTACGTGGCGCTGCTGGTTTATAATAAAGTAAATAAAATGTATTCTATAATAATAATAATTGAATAATAATTAATATCATATAAATGTTACAATATTTTATTTATGTACTAAAAATGAATGGGTGGCTAAATAAAATATAACCGGTGAATCGTAGGGTGTCCAACCTTAGCTCATATTTAACATCCGTATAAGTATCGAAAATATTCATATGTATATTCATATTTTATCGATACTTATTAAAGTCCGGCTACCACTCGCGTCGTGAGGTGAGAACGATGGCGCCCCCTGCTGGGCTCGCTCAGAGAGAGACGGGAACAGACCGAGTGGACCGAAATGAACTTAAGGCCCGTCGTTCCTTTTTTCTCATTCAATGCCTCGTTTTATTTTATTTAGATGTAACTGGTCACGCATTTTTTTATATAAAACTTTAGCTGTATTTAACGTAAACAGTTAATGTTCATAAAGTTATTGTACTTATGTTTAATTACAGTAACCAGTGTCTTCGTGTGAATATGATGCCAGCAAATAAAGAAACCTTACTCCATTAGCTCGCGAGTTGTACAAATATCGAGTGTCAGTATTTACTGTCGCGGAGCAAATATCGACAAGTCGGTTTGAGTTACGCATCACTAGCACATGTTTACCGACGCTCGCGTGGTACACGGGTGCAGGCGAGCAAAGGGTTGACCACTCGAAAACATCATGTCGATAAATATCCTCGTTTACTTTGTTACGCTAACAAATATTGTCGAGTGCGAGTTCATTTAAGTAAGCTCTCTCACTACATTCCCTTTTCTGCAGGGGCTGCTGAATTATACTTCATTAAGGCGAACTCACACTAGGATTATTATTTTGCTGAATACAATGAACTTTTGTTCAATTGAATTACAATACTATTGAAAATACTATAAAATTTTAAATACATACGTCCGTTTCTTTACCATTTTTTTTTTATTGTTCGTTTACTTTACAGATCGTAATAGGTCTGATGATATTGAAGACTTGTCATTATTTCGCTATCCAATACCCAGGAAATGCTAGTAAAATACTAAAACTGTAATTTTTTTAAATGTTTTTAATTTTATTATTCATCCCAGAATAAGTAATGCATGAAGCGTCCTCTCTCACCCGAAACGGGATACAGTTTTTGTGCAATGAAAATTGTCGTTTTTCTAATAGATATAATATTTAAATTGGATACCGTGTACTCGTAATGTGTTTAATCAATCATAACCAACGATTAATTACACGCGTCTGTCGTGATTGTTATTTAAGTGTTTGGCTAAGGTTAATAACGAGAACTATTGTACAAAAGTTCAAGGCATTATAATAAGATGTTTATTAATTAGTTGTGTCGAAATAACCGGCTGTTTAACTTCGAAATTACCTATGGAGATAACAACGCCGTGACTGTAGCGTTGCAACATTTGAATATTGTCACGGATTCTTAATTTATTTCTCTATGTTAATGACGCATTATATAAATCTGGTATTAAGGTGCGGTGGACGTAGTTTGAGGCGATCTGTCGGTGCAATATTTGCCTCAATGAATACCACGATGATGTACCTGTGGCGAACACATCGATGGGCCATTTTTTTGTGAAGGTCATATTGAAGATGGAAATATGTTGTGTGAGCGAGAGCTACCTTCCCAGTCGCGTCGGCCCAATTCAGTTGCATAGAAGGATGCAGAGGCATGCACTATGCATGGCACTACCTCTTCCTATTATATATATGTTTAGACGGGAAGTTATTCGGAAATGAATATAAATATTTCCACATTATACATAATAATAGAAGGATCCAACTATTCAAATCTAGAGGTGTTTGATATAATTTAGAAATATTCTTGCGTTAATCTTTATTCACCCAGTCAATATATGTTTATAATTCATTTATAATTTTAATTGCGTTTTTGATATTATAAATTAATTAATTGCGTCTCTAATATCATTAGGAACAATTATGAAATGAAAACGTGACGCTCTCAGCTGCATGCCAGCGTTTTCTAATTAAAAGTCATCGAATGATAAAATTAATAAACGATAGCTCGATAATCTAGTTGGATATTAATTAAATGCCTTTTTGATTGAAATCACCATGAGCGTCAGAATGTGCCGAGTAACGGTGTAAGATGAATGCCACTACCGGTTTTACACAAGCATGTAGCCCTCATTACAGTGTTACCGGTCATCTAATTTGTCGAATGTCGTCTATTTACTCACTCGAGCTACCGACCTTTTATATTTTTACGATAAAGCTCTTTTATCGACACGTCAAATTTAGTGACGTGCTTACCGTTTATACATACGATTGTAAAGATGAAATCGATATTCGTGTCTATTTTCGTATTTGTATTTATTGCATTTCACGCTAATCCGAATTCAAGCTTATTTCGTAAAGGCCGCCACCGAATTGCGGTTTGTGACGATGGTGGTGCATCTAAGTTTATAGCAAGGCATTATTTACCTTTAGATTTGACAGTGCTTGGATCGTCAGGCCTCTAATAAAAGGGGCATATATAGGAGGCAGTCAAATATCGAAGTAGTTGATCGAGAATACAGATATAAACGTACACGATGCAAATTCAGCCTTTAATTATATGTCTGACGTCAATTGAGTAATGTGTAATTAAATCGTTTCTAAGAAATCGCATTCGCATATAGGTAAGTGATAATCTATCCTCGATACGGTTGCGCTCGCCCAAACACATTTTAACTTAATATTGATGTAGGAAACTGGATGAAATAATATAAGGAACCTTTGTATCGACGTTCTTGGTAAATGTTACGCCGAACAGCAATCAAGTGCATAAACATTGTTTAGTTTAATAATCCCTGTAGTGATCTACAGATTCATATTGTTGACAGGCATGAAATTTTTCTTCTTAAGATAAATAAAATAAAACGCTTACTACGTACAACGTTAATAAAATACGTACTAGGTAAGGGCAAAAGCTATAGTCTTAGCATTGGTAACTTAGTTAGTGTAGGTAACTGCTACAATATTGTCTAACCTACTGCTGTTTTAACTAATTTAGTATTTTACGAGTATGGTATAGCGTTAGTATTCACGTGTTCAAAGTGACATAGTGTTTTGTCTCAACATATTTTCATTAAAGTATACTTTAAGTAGTTAGATATCTCGGTAGCTCAACGGGCTATTTAACGTGCTGTGTTTGGCTTTTCTCTGTCTGACAGAATTCGTAACGAAGTCATAAGGCAGAGAACAAAAGTATCCGACACCACGCGACGAATAATCTCGCTGAAGTGGCAATGGGCTGGTCACACACTCAGAAGAACAGATGGCAGGTGGGCCAGTAAAGTTCTGGAGTGGAGGCCGCGTTCAGGAAAACGAAGTATTGATCGCCCTTTAACCAGGTGGGAAGACGATCTCCGCGCAGTAGCCGGCCCGGGATGGGTGCGAGTAGCAGGGGGTCGGTCGTCTTGGTGTTCATTGGGAGAGGCATGTGTCCGGCAGCAGAATGAAAAAAAAATACTATAATATTTTCAACATGAAAGATTCATGTTTATCAATTCATTAATCATTCAAATCATGAATGACAATCACAACGTCATAAGTTATGAATGTTTTTTTTCTACATTTAAAGGCTATATCATAAAATTAAATCAGCCTTACATATAGTGAAAAAATAATTATTAAGCTAACACTAAATCCCTTATGTATAGCGAATGGATAACAAGACTTAAGAATCTGTCAGTGTATATCAAATTAAAGTAGAACCATCCACAATAATTTCTTGTCGGAGATATCCGAAAGAAAAAAAACAAATTCATAATTATAAACAAAAATGCCGGATAAGATAAATTTTAATATTCTCAAAATATCGTAACGAAATAATTTTACAGAAAATTATTTATCTATTAAGGAACATTTTAACTTATTATACGTAATGTGTTGATATTCATTTAGGAAATACTTTTGTTTTGTTTTTAAATATTTAGCGGCCAAGAATTTTACATTAGAAAAGAATTAATTAATCTGTATCAATTTTCGTGGTCTACCGGTGCTACAAGTACCACAAAATACCCACACAGCCACAATTGTTTCTAAATGGTCCGATATGAATTTCAAATAAGTGTTATTCAAAAGTTGGATAGTCTAGGAAGACATTTCGAAATTCCGCACATTTTAAATACTTTATATGTAAAATAGGATTTTAGTGTGTGAATATATAATCCAATGTATCACAGCTCTGTGTTTACAACGAAATTGCTTGCATAATAAATAGAAAATAGTTTAATAGTTTACCAGTATTAGGAGAGTTCTAGCGGTCTTCCTGATTTCATTAACATTTAGGTATTTCTTATCAACACTTATCATCTCAATATGTGTCCCAGTTTTTCAATAAACAGTTGTCGGAAGTAATTTGTTCTCCTTTCCATTATGCTTTGGAATACATCTTAAGTAATAAATTATGCTTTTAGGAAGTGTTAGTGGCATGCATAGTGCATGACACTACATCCTCCTATGCAGCATACTGGGCCTGCACGACTGAGGAGGTGGCCCTCGCTCTCATAATACTGCCGTAAAGTGACATCTTCAGTGTCGTGTTTCGTGCGGTTTGTGAGTGGCTCGTGGCCCATGGGGGGGAGACGGCAACGCATCGGAATAATAATTATATGGATGTTTATGGGCGTCGGTATTTGGAAAAAGTCTCAGATTTTTCGTTTGCCCCTTCTATAAAAATCGTATATAAAATAAAAAAAACCCAAGTAAAGAATATATATTTATTAATAAATTTGTCGTTTTTTAACAGTAGATTCATTAAAAAAAACTAACAATAATATCAACATACTTTTAAAAACCCTGTTATTTTTGCAATGTTTTTGTGGTCCATATTGATATTACAGCACACGTGCCATGTCTTTTCTGGTATATAATCGACTACAACTAAAAATAATATGACTTGAAACTCAACACACTGTGTAAGCATTAGCTAATGAAAATAATAGATACTAATTTAAATGAGGACTTAAGTAGATTAAGCTGTTTATTTGAATCGAATAAAACTGCGAACCCTATGATACCATTTTGTATTATTTACGAAACCTGACATCTTTGAAGATGTACGCATGTTAATGAACGATGGAGCGTCTTGGTACTTCCACATGGCCATCTGTTCCAGTGTGTCGATAACCTACTGAGTGTACGTTACTCAGGCAGGCCAGGTAATCCATAAACCACGTCCTCGTGTGATCTGAATAATTATTGCTGATATCGAACCCGCGGTTGATTCACGACTCGGTGACGTCACGCCCCTGATGAAACAATCACGATTAGAACTTTGCAGAATTAAAGTGATATCATTATTAGTATACTGGCGGAAAATGCCAGATATAGGGAAGTTGTTAAGTGATTATTTTGTTTAATGTGTCTACAGCCATTATTAGTAGTAATAATAAATGAAACTACAAACGAACAATTGTGCAGTAATTTTTTGATATTCTGATTTTCAACGGTTAGTATCTAGTCTTAAAGTAAAGAATAAGATATATATAAAGTTCACATCTAGTCTTAAAGTAAGGAATAAAATATGTATAAAGTGCACATCTAGTCTTAAACTTAAGAATAAGACATGTATGAAGTTCACATCTAGTCTTAAACTTAAGAATAAGACATGTGTAAAGTGCACATCTAGTCTTAAAGTAAAGAACAAAATATGTATAAAGTGCACATTTAGTCTTAAACTTAAGGAATGGGACATGTATAAAGTGCACATCTAGTCTTAAAGTAAAGAATAAAATATGTACAAAGTGTACATCTAGTCTTAAAGTAAAGAATAAAATTAATTGATAATTTGCTATTCGTCCAGATACTTGCATAAAAACTGCCTCGTTAATTTTATTCACCTGCTTCGGTATGAGTGACTAAACTTTCTCTTAACACTTATTGTTAAATTCTTTTAACAGTGTGCTGGAGTTGAATTATTGTATCTATCCTTAAAAATCACCTGTTCGACATTACATGTCTAAGCACACATAATCACAGCCAATAAAGCCTCATCACCAGTCAAAATATAAAATTAATCTAAAGCTAAATTAATCACGTTCAAAATAAGAATCGTCGTAAATCTCACTACGAATTATTTCTATTTACATATCTTTTGGATATAAATTACATGGTAATCTCTAATTTATTGTGTACATGCGGTTTTGAAATACGGTAGCGATTAAAATCGTTACTGCGGGTTCTATTTAAATTCGTTCGGTTGTGTTCGATGGATTATTATTTACGACGTTTGAAACACATGGAAACACCGAAAGTCCATTTCCATTCATAAGTTTGAACCGAGCGTCGATGCCACACCGCGCGATCATGGAACCCGTTTAGATTTTGATAATTTTATTAACGATCGTATACTCGCCTCGATCGAGAGCTCCGGACTCTCATATATTACGGCATTAACACAAATTATACAAGTTTAAAGCCACAACATAGAGCGCGTGGGTGTCTTAATGGAGAATGTGTCATCCGTAATTATTACCACCGACACAACTTAAATGTCTTCAAAATGTCGCCTTTTTATTACAATAGACACCAAACTGGATATCTATCCGATCTAGCGCGATTAAATATCAAAATATTAAAAGTAATTATACGATATTCCACTGACGAGAATTTTCTCCATTATTGTACAATCTCTTTACGGAAAGCGACGTCTCTATAACATTGCGTACGTGTAGCGTAAATAATTCCCTCGCTTCCTATCATTAAAAGCATTTCTTAATGTCATTCGAAATTGTACACGTAATTGTTGTGTGATTTGAACGAGGATAGTTTGTTGAAAATGTTAATAGGCGTGTGTTTATGGCCTTCAACGAACGTGCTAATGGCTATATCACAATTACGTATCCCAATATTATATAAGATGTACAAGTGATCGCTAATCGCCTTTGATCCTTACAACGCTAAGTCAAGGCGCAAACAAGAGATCCAGCTACAGCAAATCAATCGAAACTAGCTTCGTCCGCTAATAGGTATTATCCGCTAGTAACTATCCAATGGTTGCGTCAACCTGATTAATTAGACTAGCCACGTATACTCCATTCCATTTAAGTCTCGGAGTAAGTACTTTAATTAGAAGGTTTCCTTTTATCGGACACCTGGTAAAAGCTATTTGACTTATAACTGGCGTCAATGTGCCATTTATGGTATGCAAATATAAGCCTTATGCGTATATAACAGGGTTACGTTTTCCAAGATGTGCCGTTATTACCTCGACTCGTTTAATGAAGATAAGTGAGGTTTTTAGAACAATCTCATTGGTCAACTGGGCGATAACCCAACGATCACGAACGCTCATATTTTCAAATAGTTATGTTCGTTATTAGTTAGTTCTCTCGTCCGCCCAGCAAATTGAATTAGCTTGTTCAACGACAAGATACAAGATTGTATTAAATTAATAATACACGTCCCTACGGTTTATGTACTTCGAATCAAACAGTCTTTCCGTCAAAATGAGCCGTGGAAATGAGAAATTATGTTATGTAGCCGAATTGGACATGCTGATGAGTTATACAATGGATAAACAGTGCTCTAGTGAAGTGAATCTGTCCTGCGTCTAGCTTAAGATTTCGATATTGGTTCATGAAAGGTTCAAGGTCAATGATAGTGACTATAATGGCCTCAATAAAACTGAACATAAACAAAACATCAACAAAAATAAAACTTATAAATGATTTTAATAAGTCCCAAAAATGTTTGGTATGTCGATACATCAAGTATCGAGATATGTTGACACAATAGAAAAGGAAAAAGTACTCGTGAACCACGTGTAACAATGCTGTACCGTTTTGGTGTCATTCTAATGATGATAATAAAAATTTGGTGAAAAGCGGTCTTACCTAATAAGTGCGACACGAAGTGACTTTCAGTCGCCGTACGACAATTAGCACAATAACGTGTAGATACAAATTTCAATTCACGATATAATTCTAATTAAATACTTTGACTGTTTCCACCTCCATATCGATTAGGGCTACCATTACACTGAATAATAATACGAAAATGCAACCGATCCATCGGTCGCAGGACCGATAACCGGGTGGGGAAGAAAGGCTCTAGAGTGGCGGCCGCACACTTGAATACGGAGTGTTGGACGGCCTGCTAGCCAGTCAAATGACTTGGTTAAGGTGGAGGGGATCCGCTGGATTCAAGTGGCTCGTGACCGTGACCTGTGGCGCCTATATCTGGCAGTGGACGTAGTCCGACTGATGACAATGATGATAATGTCGATGAGCTGATCCATAACTAAAAGTTTCATTAGTACCTCCCATGTAACTTATCCCAGCAGCTATGATATTTATTTTACCCTTAGTACCTCCCATGTAACTTATCCCAGCAGCTATGATATTTATTTTACCCGTAAATTTTCCTCTACATTCCAAGTAGGTTTGATGCAATTACTTTTTTTTCTAAGGTACAAGTATTTTCGTAGCTCGTGATTACCAAAACGCAGTAGCAGCACGCACGATTTTAAGAGGCGTCGAATGAAAATAGACAAACGAACATCACGCCGTCATCGCTATCAATAAGTGGGTGTATCAAGTATTCAAAAGTATTAGTAACGGTAAAACTAATTACGGTGCTTATAACAGATTGAAACCTCCAGATTCCGTGTAAGTACGCAAAAACTGGAGTCGTGAGTTGAGATTGAAAAAAAAAAGAACATTAGCGAGATACGACGGTATGAATAGAAGTGTCGCAACGCTTTTTATACCTGCGAAATATTATTTGGACGATGTTATATTATTAACAGTATGCTTTCACTAGAAAAATATCGATTTGGATAAATAACACAACTTGTCAATTTACGATGTTAAGTAACGGCTTTTTCGATTAATGAATTGTTGATTAAGAATGTGATGAAAACATATACCTTAGGAACACGATTTAGAAAATGTAAAAAAATTCAAGGAAACATAATTTTATTTCTTTTTGACTTACTTATAATATTGCAAATATTTTTTTTACAAAAATATAATAGCAAATTATTGATTAAGAAAGTTTTGAAAACATATCATATACCTTAGGAACACAATCTAGAAAATATTAAAAATTTTAAGGAAACATTTTTTTTTTAACTTACCTATTAATAGTGCAAAGAAAATTTTTAAACAAAAATATAATTAAGATGTTTGTTTTGTAAAGTTTCTACGTTTCTAATTTCTATTGTTTTAACGTTTTTTTTTTAATCATTTTCCTCTAATTATATATTTTACTCAAAAGAACATTAAAGTACATCGCACGTACTAAATTACTCCATAGGGCTCAGCAGTTGCTACGATGACAAAAAATGTTCTCATTTAGTACCTCTGGTATCTACAAATCGTGAAAGGTAATTTCATAGCACATTTTACGTTTGATACGCCTTACAATTGCCCTTGGTTGGCGCGTTTTTATAACAGTTTATAAATATGTTATTGTAGCACAGATCAAAATAGAAACTTACTAATTAATTACTTTGTTTTTTAAAAGCGAGTTGCCAACTTTATAAGCTTGTTGAAATTTATAATAAAAGAATTGTATATATTTTATATATTTTAAATTGAGATTGAGAATAAAAAAACTATTCTTTTGTTCCATTCTATTTAGATTATAAAATTGTATGAGCTACACATAAACTTAATAAGTTTAACGGTTTGAAACACGGATAGATTTTATATCCCAAAATTGAGCAGATGTTACATACAATAATCGTGGCATTATGAAATATCCCAATTAGTTCCAAATGCAGCAAAATGTTCGTGCATGTGCTACACTGTCATTATTTTGTCTTATTGTTGTGAGAAAATATGAACCCACATGATTTGGGGAATTTGTTATAATCCACGCCGGCGGTATTGTGCATTGTGTCTATAGAGGGATGATACGAGGGGAGGGGTCGAGGGCGCCATCACAGAACATTTTATATTTGCAAAGCTGTGCTAAGATTATACCGCATCAATACAGTCATTAAAAGGTGAATAATTTAAGACACATATAGTACAGGTGGAGCTCTCGCCGCAGGCTGCGGGTGGGACGCTCGCAGCGGCCGCGCCGTGTCGAAGAGCGGCCAAGTTATTAATAATCCGCATTCACGGGCGCACGAGCGGCGAGCGGCTCGCGACGACATTCCACGCCATTGTCCCGGCCCGCTCCGCCCGCGACACTTTTGTCTATTCACACCGATAAATCACCTCCGCCGCTTCAATACTAGCGCACTTTGTTTACTCGCAACGATCCCGTCGCGCTACATCGATTAATTAGTGTAACACTACAGATAAGATAGCGGGGAAAGCGATCGCTTTCAATTTCCTCACGGAGGGCACTCGGCGTAAAGTGCGCGTTAAGTGCGGACAATCGAAGATAAAATGTGCGAGACGAGACTGCCCTTAATCCGGTGATCGAAGATTGCGAGAAAACGTTTTGTCGTGGGGTGGCACGCTCGAATCGCTCTCATTGTTTGTCAGATAGTTCCTAATTTGATCGCCGGACGTTACGTGGGCGTTCGACGACCGTCGTCCGAGCGTCTAATTAATCCCATGAAACGCTAATAGAGGTCACACGTCGCTTTAAGATTCAAACGGTCATTTATTGTTATCACTTTTGATACGTATTTTTACATTACGTCGGATTCAATTAAATTTTTTATCGCCTTCATAATCATAATATTTTATTGGTTATTAAGAAATATTTTCATAAATTACTTTATAACTGCTTCTTAAAATTCATGTAATGAAATCGGATATTTACTAACGTAAACAAAGTGTAGGCATACGTTACTAAGCGCTCGCCACACGCGACGACAACTCGCTCAGACATGTCGTCGTTCGATCCGTGTGTTTTAAATTGATTGTAATAGTTACGACGCCCTGGGCAACAGTGATTGGAGTCAGCGCGTCTTCTAGCGTTCATATGACATTTACATGGTCATTCCTCTCTGACCTCTCAACGAGAGCGAATGTGTCGCCAACATCTAGTTCGCACGTTGATAAACATTCGAGTGCATTTCGCATTATTATATTAACGAGAAACGCCCTGGGCTTTATTACCTATCTGAAGCATCGGCGGGTTAATATGCTTATTAAATTATGTTGAGGGCAAAAACTGAGGCGTGCCTGTAGCTTTAGGGAGTAATTAACGGAATGTGTTTTATTTTGATATTCAATCATCTGCTTTAATTATTGGGTATGCTCTCTCGGGACGATAAGACCACACTGGAAATATGCGCTTCGCGTCCTAATATGACAATGAAATGCCATTTAAAATATAATAATTTAATCAAGAATCTCCAAAGGGGCGTGGTAGAAACTCCTACATTTTAAATATCGTTAGTTACATTAAAAACTGACGGAAAATTGTCAATAGCAATGAAACAATTAAACGTATTTATCGATAGTTTATAATCTGTCAGTCTCAAATAGTCAAATTGTAGATATTAATGATGCCAGATCCCAGTCAATATGTTGATTAGCTCTATACAAAGCCAGAGAGAGCTTGGGCACGGTTGCACACTAACCAACTTTGCATATCAATACCCATTTTATATCGACATGCATCATTTCATTTGATTACACTTCCTGGCGCTCGTCAATGCCTACTAATTAGGTATATTCAATGTCCTTTACACAGATATAACGTCGGTTGTTGTTGTGTCTATTGTGACCTGAAAACAGCAATCGACACGTAGCGTTGTAAAGAACTTTATGGCCCTGGCGACCACCCAACGCACGGCAAAGTGAAATATTGCTGTCAATGTCATACAACTGTTTATTCTGCGGTAACTGTCTCCGTGAGTCAAGAATGAGGAAATCTTCAACAAAAAGCTTTTTCTTTAAGTTTCGTTTAGAACTGATACTAGTTGGAAGCTACAATTAATTTAGTTCACGCGACTTCATTTATACCAGACATGAGAAGTAAATTCTATTTTTTATTGTTACAAATGCCCTAGGTCTTCTGTATGATCAATGTACATGCCATAGACAGTAAAAATATATTGCTGAGGTTAGAATATACAAGTTTCGATATAAATTACAAATTAAGTCAGTTCTGTATTTATATAATATGTCAATGACAAACACACATCGGCTTACTTCATTAATACACTAGTTACGAGGCGAGATCGTGTTACGTTTCACGCTTTTGTCCCCGAAATAAATTTACCACCAACCGACACTGGAATCTGTTCAAAAGTGTTAAATCGGTTAATATAATGATGATGGATGCGGTCCGACCAAACAGCCCACAGCGGGGGTGTTTTACCCCACTATACAAATAAAATATTTTTATTATTAACCGGTCCCGTGTCCCTCTCCCACCTACGCGATCTTCTAATCACCCTCTCAGTCGCACCATTTAATCGAAATCATATTTCTGTTTTGTCATTATGGTATCGCATTCAGAGAGTTCCTCTCTTTTGTCCGGATTACGAGCCTTCGGTTTCTTGTTACGAATGCAGGTTTAGTTTTTTTTTTATATACAAGTCACTAAGAAACACAACACCGGCCCAAAGCTTTTAACTTTAACGTTTGTTTTGATGCACCTTTGCAAATAATTGCAATCTCACATGTGTCGCCATCTGTCGGCCAGTAGTTGCATTTACGTTTTTTCAACGCTCATCTAGTCCCTCGCTCATATGAATGAGATTCGATTGAAAAAAAAAAACGCTGCAACCGTGTCAAATGCGAACGATATTGTTTAAAATTTAAGACAGACACACATGATTCCCTTTCAACATTACGGATACCTGTGGGTGCTACAAAAAACGCGGCAGGTAGCTCATTTGTTTGTTATTAATTCTCGCGTCGAATCTTTTTTTTTTCTCGTCCGTCGTTCATTTAATGCTGTGAGAATATTAATTATAATTATAAACGGGGATCGTCGCTGGCCGTGGTGTGGCTAAGGACTTTGTCGTTAATTTAAATCTGACAATTTATCATGCGACAGTGTCGCTTTCGGATATTTTTTACGGGCAAGTTAATTTTGAACGCAGGCTCGTAATTTATGCAATATATAAGACTCATTTATTTGTCTAAGGTTAATATACAACCGGGTAAATATTACGGTTTCTGGCAAGTTTCTTAACCTGTAATAAACATGGATATTTCCATTTTTTGTATGTAGATACTACTAAAGTAGTCATGCATTCGAAAAAATACTAAAGTCTAAGACTAAACAATATTTTTTTCTATGTTTTTCGGCTTATTAGCTTATTGGCCTTCTGTTCTCTGACAGATGACTCCATCACGAATTATATTTTTGGAACATTTAATTCTAATCGGTAACAAATAAAGCTTAGTAACTTAATCGCTGGAGATAAGGCTTACAAAGATGTCGTTGAAGACTAGGCTTTCTTTTTCAAACCTACTACTGTCGGCGATGATATTACATTTGTCATAACAGTTCATCGCAATAGCGGAGGCTATTGTGTCTCCTGGCTTAGGGAGGTGGAAGAGGGATAGACCCTCTTCTCTTCCCGTAGATGGGAAGAGATGTACCGTATTGAAAAAGAAGTCTGTCTTTATGATCGAATTTCGCAAAATCTACGAAACGGAAGGTTTTAACGCTTTTGATCCCTGCTATTTACGAGCGAATCTTCGTGTTTAAACTAGTTTAAAGTAGAACTGCTACAAGCTAATTGTCAACGTCTATTTCTAAACTAGCTGACGATGACACCTCTAGTGCGACGAATAGAAAAATCATCACTAATTCGTAGCAATCAGTTGATTGCGTCAATAAATTTATACAGCCTAGCCGAGACTGAAGCATATGCGATGCACCGAACATCCAAACATCTACGTAGAATTATGCACCGATCAATATTTAATGTACTTTTGTTTAATTCATTCTTGCTCCGGATCACGTGACGATACTCATCATAAGGCCGTTGGTGTATTTTTGATTTTGGAATGTATATTAGGTTTTTCAAATTTAGGCAATGGTTACTCATCATATGGCCGTTGTTGTATTTTTGATTTTGGTATGTATATTATATTTTTTTTTGTTTGGGCAATGCATTAACGCAAGCCGTCCAGCACGGATTCCAGGGGTTATGTAGATCTCGAAGCGCTCTAAAAGTCACTGAATACGCACCAAACCACCAACGGTGTCCTCTCTGCCATGGAAAAGGCTAGCATACTTACATTCAGTCCGCCCTATTCAGCTGCAATGCAGCATGTCTCTATATATACACAGTGTACTATAAAGTACACAGTGACTTATCATTGTCCAATAGGCGATATTGGCGCATTTTGACAATCTGGTCAAAGTTACATAAGAGCGTGGTTCGTATCCACGTGATCCTCACACATGCTGGTGCTACGATTGTGGCCACATGGTAATTACCTTTCCAAATAAATGTTTATAATTAGCCTGTAGCACTCTTACTTCATAGCAAATATATAAGTAAAGGATATGGCCCGGCTGCGCTTGTGAACAACAGGGACCGAAAACACTAAAACCTGCCGCGGGCACTCCTCTATCGATTGGTGAAAACCGCGAGAGAATCAGCTCGATTTTGAGAATATCGATGAATTACTGACAGACTGCTTCTGGGGACTTTGTTTTATGATAAGTATAGATATACATATTGTCTAGTAGGTATGAAATAATATCCTATATCACGGTTTACATAATGATTTCTTATGTTTACGCAAATGTTACAATGTGTGTGTGTGTGTGTTGCTTAAATAAACCGGGGTAAAATCAGTTAAAGAAGTTTTATTATAGTATCACGATTTATTTTAAAATTTAAAATACTGACAATGCGAAGATCGAAGGATCGGATTTTTTAAGTTTACTTCATTATGACCACTAGTATATTACCTACAATTATTTCAGGCTAACTTATTGAATAAATAATCAGCGATTAAAGAAATGGATTACTGGTTTAATTGTATTTATTTTATATTTTCTAAAATATTGTTACTTTTTTATAGTACAGGAGGGCAAACGTGCAATCCAAGTCTTTTGACGATTATCGACGTCTGTAGACAAACGCATAATAAATTGTCATGTACTCCACCCTATAGGCCACCGGCTGCTCACAAACCGCACGAAACGCATAGTGCTCACTTTACGCCGATATGATGTGAGCGAGTAGTACCTCCCCGGTCGTGCCGGCCCATTTCGGTAGCAATACACTACTTCTTACAATTTATATGACACTACATATTAAAGAAAATATTACTTATTGAATCTGGCTTCCTATTGGTCTTGTTCAAGCTAATTTATAAAAAAAAACTCTTCGATACCATTGCAAAAGCTAAAAGATGACCTTTTTACATCACGTTGTTTTATTCGTGATCGTGACAAATCGAAATAGATTTGGCCAACCTTGACTTTAGGTATAATGATTACATTTATAAATGTCGCTAAGACCTAGCTAATCATAAAAAGTGTGATGTACCGACTTAAGAGTCATGACATATTCGGAAGCTTATACGTCAGAATATCAAGAAACGGTATAAATTACAGTTTACAAAATCATTTGTTTTTATAAACGTTTTTATACCCAAAAATGTATACATTTTCACAGGTTGACAATCACAAAGCCATTATTACAAAATAATTTTACATTGTCACATAAAAAGTTTTCAATTTAATATAGAATTCATTCACGCATAGCTGATTTTAATACGAAAACGGCGTTTTATAAGGATTATGAGTAAGTTTTTTGTACCACCCCACGGCAGCACCCCATGGTCTTAACAATATAAAATGGAGTTGTTATACACCCTTTCGGAAGCGGGTGCAGTCGAAGCACAGCCTCCATAATTGAATTTGTATATTCTCTCTCGAATAACATGGAGGCTTATACTAGCGAGACACGCAGAAATGAAATTCCTAAGATAGTACGTAGTGTTATCATCCTCGTATATGTATGTATACCCTAGTAGAACTTATCGTTTACATTGCAATCGTATCTGTAAATAATTCTGATTTGAACGTGGAATTTAACATGAAATAGTTGTTTCGGTGCTCTGTGCTCCGCGGATTCAATTGTTAAATCAAGCCCAAGGAAACCGTACATTTTTTCTGTGTAAAAATTAATCCGATTTCAGTTATTATATATTCTGATTCGACCGTTCACCAGGTGGGAAGACGATCTCCGTGCTACAGCCGGTCCGTGATGGATGCGAGTAGCAGGAGATCAGTCGTCTTGGCGTTCATTGAGAGAGGCCCACGTCCAGCAGTGGACCGATAAGGGCTGATAATGATGGTGATGATGATTTCGGATCGTTACATGTATATCTACAGGAAACTCATTTAAGTTGTTTTTGTGTAAAAGTTTAACAAACACACATCTTCGCATCTATTATGATTTTATGAGCGTACTGTTATGGTATGTTAAGGGTGAAAGCCGCGTGTAGAGCGATGTAGTACTGGTTATTTGGGGCGAGTCGTGGCTTAACAGATCAGGGTTGATTGACGATCTGTCATCTTAATATTATTTTAAAAGTCAGTATTCTGATACTTAGAAACAATGAGTCTTGGACTAATAATAAAACTCGTTTTACGCATATACGGTATACGCTGTTTTTGTAATGTTTTTCTCAAGGAAAATGTATGCAATGCACCTAATTAAAGATCTTCGTGAACTGCAAATAAAAAAAAAAGCAACTTCACATCTGTTATCCCCGAAGAGGTAGGCAGAGGTGTGCTAATATATCCGTAAGTCCAGTCGTATGGTTGGAAAAAGCTATTTAACTAGAAAATATTAAATAAATGCTGATAAGAATACAGTTTACTATTTATTATGTAATCAATGACATTAATAGTGTTTATCATAAGCATAATTGCTAGCATAATTGTTAACTGTTTCAATTTAGCAGTAGTTCTAGTAGACAATTTGCTTCGAGCTGGTATTGACAGCTCCAAAAGCACACTTTTACCCTCTCGAGTACTTACAGATGCCTAGGTAGATCTCAGTCATTTCGGTTAATTTGCACAAATTTGTAAATGAGAAGCAAGACTGAACTAAGAAATACCCGCTGCGAATCTAAATTTCAGAGGGATAGCCATTACCTCATTTCAGCCAAATCAGGCCTGGCATGGACTCCTGCTTGTACAATATTGACGTGCAGTAAGATATATACTATCTCATTTCCGTAGGCTTGTGATTTTTCTGTGGCCCATTGAGGGACAAGAATAAGGACGGCAATACGTCTAAATAACCTCTAAGCAGATGTTAATCGGCACTAGTCATCAAAAGGCTGCAACTGCTAGTTTTTTGCGCTTATACAAAAAAAAGAACGCAGCGTTTGGACAATCTAGGATGCATAGTTCGAAATCTGTGTTTCAGCCGGAACAATGTTATCGCAATGATTATTTTACACAAACAGCTTCTATTAATCCGACCAGCCTTCCGAGAAGCAAGTATAGCATGACGCTGATATGTAATTATAGGGGGCTATTAACATGGTCCGTGTACAAACATGGCGCATGATTGTGGGTTTCGTTTTAATTGCGCACACGCATCCCAGATACGTTACCTTATTGATTTGTACCTATCGTGTTTTCAAAATCGTGAGAAACCCGTCAACTATCAATCTTGTGAAAATAACTATAGGTACAACATAATTGCGGCTAGGAAGGTAAATTTAGTGCAATTAAAATAACGCTAGAGCATTGTAAATTCTGCTCAATGTATATAGAAGGTATATATGTCGTATATTAAGTTGTATAATCAACCGTTGCGCGGATTCAAATATTTGATAGATATTACTCGTTATCGACAATATTTATTTTTTATTGCTATAGATACTTACTATATAATGATTAAATATTTAAAAATCCCAGACAAGTATGTTTGTAATTATTTCCTTTACAATAAAATTACTTTTACGGATTTTATGGCGGTTTATTTTGATTTAAGTAGCCCGACGTTTCGGAAGCTTTACAGCGACCACGGTGGAGTGAATTATTTCGTATTTAACTTTTGTATGTTACCTTTTTCCAAATAGATTACACCTGACGCCGATTATTGAGGCTTAGAAATGTAGCAATCATTCAAATTATCATAAATGACATATTCTAGAGACCGTCTGGGTTACGCGTCGAAAAAAAAAAGATTAAAACTAATTTAGGATCTTCCAAATTATAGACATAGCGCGGCGGATGTCGCTCTGGCTTCGGCGCCAGCGACCAGAAACTGCGTGTCATTGTTTTTTATACCGCAGCCTCGGGCCGCAGGTTCAATGCTGGGCCGCTAATTAATTATTTCACATGTATCGCTCATTAATTACTTACGACTGATACCTGGCCGTTACCTTTAATGACGCCCGCCAATTTGTCCGACGCAATTATCTACGTCTCAAGAATCACCGCAACAAAAACGTAATATAATTATTTCAAAAACGTTAACGCGGGGTATTATTCCTTAGGTATCAGAAAGCATCGAGATCGAATCAATCTTAATCTCGTACAGAAACGTAATCCAGATTTATTTATGATGGAGCTGCGTGCTATTATACTCGTCTGCGGCAATTTGCCTCGGAAATTGTCTTAATCGGCCGCTCAAGGGACTATTTATGTATAATTATTTCCAAATTCGACGCTCTGTTTGATGCCTTTCCGCTCTCTTTGAGGTGCTTCGACAAAAAAGTCATCTGTTGGCAACAATTAAGCTAAGAAAAAATAGAAATACGTATCGAAAGGGTCCGCAATAATTACAGACGCAAACTGGTGGTTAGTGAGAGCGCTCCGCCGAGCGGCGCCTGACATCTTTCATTTACTACACTTATTCCTTTTGTCTGTATTAAACGACTACTCACATCACC
Source organism: Eumaeus atala (assembly GCA_017140195.1). Lineage (NCBI taxonomy): Eukaryota > Metazoa > Arthropoda > Insecta > Lepidoptera > Lycaenidae > Eumaeus > Eumaeus atala. The sequence continues at coordinate 394,975 of JAFELO010000387.1, read as the reverse complement.
TAATAGGAAGTGATCAACACCCATATGGACATCCATGTGCTGTGCTTTCACACACACACACACACACAGACGGCGCGAACACAGCCGTTTTCCCTAACATATCGATCCAATTTAGCAACAATACAATGCATTATTTTTTTTACCTAAATTAACTGATTACATATGATATTGTATATCAGAGAAACTTCGTCGTCTCTCATTATAATTAACCCGAGGTATTAATGAGAAAACAAATTAGCGTAGCTTCAATCAAGATTAAAGTAACTGGATACGCCTTATAATTACATACGAGTTGATTCGCACATTTTCCAATGTCGCCTCTTAAGAGAAAATAACTTTTAATTGTGGCTCTCTCTCCGAACCCGATGTGCTTGATGACATATGTTTTATCTAATGGATCCATTAAGGGAAATTACGTTTCTAATAACCCCTTCGTTTAATTTCTACTCTAGAATTGCATGGACACGATGTGCTGTGAAAGCAGGGATATTTTTCAGAATAGAATAGAATAGAATTGCTTTGTATATTTAATAATAGGCTATATTTGTAACAAATAATGGTTGGTTTATTTATTTCATTATTTATTCACATGTATTTTTATGAGCGCACTGTTATGGTATATGTTTAAATACATAGTAAGTACAAACGCCATTTAATTTTTTCTGATAAAACTCAGTAACTAATTAACGTTTTTTCTCCAATTTAATCTATTTCAATTTAAGTTTCTATATTCAAATTAGAAATCATGTTTGCTTGATGATAATCATGTCTAAAATATACAAAGTTTTAAATTAAACACGTTAAATATGTACGCAATTCAACTAAAAATCACGAAAAGTGTTTATATTAAATGTTAATATTGTTTATATTAAAAGGGCTGTTCATACGTAAAGGGTCTTACAATGTTCCCACGGATAATCTCAGATTGAATGTTGTATGTATTAATTTTGTATGAATTTCGCTTGTAAGGCATGTTCATTCAACGGTCAACGAGACTGCAATTACCACCTTACATACATTCCATACAACTCGTATCCTGGCGAAGCGCATCTTGCATTAGTGTAAGATTGTTTTCCTTCAAACAAGTGGTTTAATTTAATATTTTCTGGGGGCATAATAAGGAGATACCATAAGAGTACTTGGGTCAACTACCGACTAAAGCTAAAAAAAAAATCAACCTCTCTCTCTCTCTCTCTCTCTCTCTCTCTCTCTCTCTCTGTCTGTCTGTCTATCCTTTCATCAAAAGTCAGGCTCCCTAGCGTTGCAAATGTGAATAAACGAATAAATAAAATTCAAAATCATCAGGCATATTACAAAAACATGAGAGGAGGATGGCAACGCATCCGCATGATAATGATGCGAATATCTATGGGCGCCAATAGTCGTCAAAAGGTTGCTCGTTTGCACCTAATATACATGAGAAGTAATAATAAGCACGAACATAAAGGCGGCTTTGTTGGTTAAATTTCTTCCAGGCTCAACTCGAAGAATATATTTAGTAAATATGGCAATACTATCTTTGTAGTAAAAGGGAATATTATTTTGTCATCTAAAAAATAAATAAAACATATTACAATTAAACTACTCCTATGGTTTTTATCGCAGCCTATTGATTTATTTAACTAGCCCGACGTTTCAGAAGCTTTACAGCAATCATGGTCACGGGTGGACCAAAAGTAGTTTTATTGCAATGAGCAACAATCGCGTAAACATAAAAAATAAAACTGTTTTTAAAATATTTCACTTTTTCTATGCTATCCTACATTAAAGACTTATTGTACTAACATTTCGTGACTAGAACAGGCGCAGTAATTATTTAGTAGTGCTCTGCGGTTTGGCGGGATCTCGAACATAATGGGTTCACGTCATTGCTGATGATTTTTATGAAAGTATTTACCTCCATCCTGCAACATGCTTCGATTACCAATTGATTAATTAAAGGTAATTTTCTTAGATTACGCGGAGGGCACCAGGAGAGCCAATCACAGGTTAATTTGTATTAAATTGGAATTGTGCTACAGACGACTTGGGCTGGCTCGGTCGTTTCGTGTATAAAAGAAGGAAGGAGGAGGTAGTGCCATGCTTGGTGTATGACACTACATCCTTCTTTGCAACGGAATTGGGCCGGCACGACCGGGGAGGTACCTCTCGCGGGTACATAATACCGACATCTTCAGTGTCGCGTTTCGTGCGGTTTGTGAGTAGCCGGCAACGAAACGCGACAGGACAGCTGTCGCTTTACGGCGGTATCGTTTGACCGAGAAATATCTTTTTCGTCGTGCCAGCCCAATTCAGCTGCAATGAACTATCTCTTAAACTCTGTTGGCATAGCCAGCAGCACTACATGCAGTTTTTCTTTTATAGAATAGGGGGGGGGGGGGGGCAAACCAGTA